>CM034148.1:284622198-284849698 GCA_019776745.2 Taxus chinensis
TTTATTTGTTATGCTTTCAATAGTAAGAGATAGACAATCGTCAATCTCTATTTTCTCAATGTTTGTTCACTTTGTGAAGGTGTGTAATAATAAAGTGGTGGACCATCGTCCACTGTTTACTTGTTATGTTTTCGATAATAAGAGATAGACAATCGTCAACCTCTATTATCATCAGATTTATCTTCTGTGAAAATTCTTCACTTTGTTAAGGTGTGTCACAATAAGTAGTGGATTATCGTCCATCTTTTATTTATTACGTTTTGAGTAACAAGAGGTGGACAATTGTCAACTCTAATGGAAAATTGGCATTTCAAGTATTCTTGTTATTGTTTTCTTTAATCACAATTCAAAATTATTGGAAATTGCTTTCATAACTTAATTCATTAATGAAAACAAATATTTAAAAAATGTAATTTACACTCAAAAAGAGGTTATCATCAAGTCATACGATAAATAAATAAATCCTAACGTAATATCAAATTTTATATCTAAAAATTAATAATGATGAAACAATGAAGATATTGACCAAATTGGCATCAAAAACATATTAAAATGTGTCATTCTGATGGTTTAGCTAATATATGCACCCATAAACATTGAATTCCCATTTAAACATTATAATTCAAATTCAAATAGATTTTAATTAGTAAAATCAGATTTAACTCCATACAAGATTGTTTTATTTTAAGTAATAATTATAATTAAAAAGAGGAGATTTGAATGAATATCTCTTAAAGCAGGTCCAGACAATGAGATGAAGAACACAAAACTTTGCCAAAACTATTATCAAGCACTCTTCTAGTATTGTTAGTGTATGGTTTTGAGAACTCCCAACTAGAAAAAGTCTAACTCAATCACCTTTTGTGTTAGCTTATGGGCTCGAAAAAAATTGCAAGCTTTTTAATAATGAACTATGGTAGACTTTTACAAAACTGATCTCCTTCTTTAGAATCTTAACTAAGCAAGAACACCTTGTAACAATACAATTATAAGAAAAAGGAGGATGTTTTGAGGGGCATATGTTATCATTCATTGTTATCAAGTCCTAGATCTAAACACTTGTTACAAATCTAGAGAGCGTTTTCGAAAATCGACAATGATTCATATGGGAAAAGAAAAGCCAAAACTAAGTGTGAAAAGATAATCTTCACCACAATTTATTTAGTTAATGCACTCTTCTAGGACTAGTAATGCATGGTTTGGGAAAGTATAAGATAGGGAAATATTATATCATGATCATGTTCATCAACTTAGAGGATCTAAAAAATCTTGTTTACATTTCTAGAATTCATTATGAATATCTAGAAAACTATTTTTCCTTTGAACCCTAATAAATTAGTAATACTTTACAATAAATTGGTAATATATGGTATGGTTTAACAAAAATATGTTAATACTCCATTATTATCAAGCCTTTACATCTAAACATTTCTTTGAAAAAAACACATAAGTATATGAGGGCCATAAGAGACCCAACGGAAAACAAAATTTAATAGATTAAATGGGATTTTATGGAATTATATATGAAATGATAAATTTGAAATGATATACTCCAAAGTTCTATAAGGTAAAGGAGATATGAAGGAAAGAATAATAAGAACTATGTTATAACTAAAAAATGCACTAAAGTCACCAACTCAATGTAATTTTATGTACAATATTCAAAGAGATTGGATGTTATAAAATGTCTAACTATATAGTACTTACCATTCACCTCCTTAAAATAATGGAAGAGCGCATTTAAATATAGTTATATAGAATGAAGTGTCAGTTAGACCATCAAAAGAGAGAGGAACAACAATTTTATAATTATCCATGTGTTAGCAACGGTCATTTTATATTATCTTTGGGAATCATGTGAGGATCCTTTTGCATAGATTTACAAATTACAAAAAATAAATGAACAATGAAATGAACTTTGAGAAATAACTCAAATAACCTTTAGATCGCAAGCCACTTCGAGGGGGCAACCTCCTTTGAGAAAGCTCAATACAATAATATTTGTGGATGCCTTCATTGAGCCTCAACACTTACTTATATACTAAGTCTATTCTAAAAATTAATACTTTCCATACACGTGGGATATTTCAAATATGCTCAAGGGATGAATTACAAAGAATATGCATCCATAGCAACCAATACACTAATAATGCAAAGAGAATGGTAGGACACAAGTTCCTAACATCCCCTCCCCCTTAGAAAAAGCTTTGTCCTCAAAGATTCATATATAGGAATTAGTATTGAATCTGGAAGAGTGGTTCCCATATTGCATCTTCTGGTTGCATGTCATGCCACTAGATTAGGACTTCTATGATTGAGTGGGAGTGAAGTTGACGAGTGCGCATGTCCAAGATTGTTTCCGATTCGAGAAGGATGGAACCTTCATTATCAAGTTCCAGTAAAACTGTTTACATAAGATGATGTTGGTTCCAAGAGCTTTCTTCAAACATGAGACATGAAAGACTAGATGAACTTGGGAGGAGAGTGGAAGCTCCAACTTGTAAGAAACGGACTCAATCTTCTGGAGAACCTTATATGGCCCATAAAAATTCAGAGAAAGGTTTTGATGCCCTATTAGTTTTAGGGATGATTTCTTGTATGGCCTCAGATAAAAAAACATATGACCTAGTTAAAAGGTGCACTCGAAGCAGTGTTGGTCAGTCTACTCCTTCATTTAGTTTTTTTCCATATGGAGATTATCTCACATGGTGTTGAAAAAATGATTTTGATTTCAAAGAGTAGTGTTGAACTCCTAAATAGATGAACTACTGGGGGTATAAGGGAGAAGCACTAGTGGTGCTTGACCATAAACCACTTCATATGGAGTCATTTTAGTAGAATTATATGGGAGCCACTTTCCCCACAAGTGTTGTTGTTCTGAAGAAAAGTGATGAAGGAATGTTTTTAAGCATTTGTTGACAATTTCTCTCTAGCCATCTATTTGTAGGTGATACCCGGAGCTCAACTTTAGTTGTGTGTTTGTGCATCGGAATAGCTCTGTCCAAAAATGGTTAGTGAAATTTTTATCAAAATCGAAGACGATTGAAGAAGGGATGCCATGAAGGTGGGAGATCTAATCCAAGAACATTTGTGTGACTGTGGAAGTTGTATATGGATGGATAAGAGCACAAAAATGACTATATTTGGAGAGGCAGGATACCATGACCAGGATCACTATTTTCCTCCGAATTTAGGGATCCCTTCAATGAAATCCATAGAAATTTTTGTCCAGATCCTGGTAGGAATGGGAAAAGGATCAATAAAACTAGGAATCATTGTTGTTTTACCTTTATTGCATTGGCAGGTGTCACATTTTTCCAACATGGATTTAATTTCTCCTTTCATTCCCCTCCAAAAGAAGTTTCAATGTGCCCTCTCATATGTTTTGAGAAATCCTTAGTGCGCTGCCAAGGGAGAAGCATGGATTTCATATAATACGACTTGATGAAGGTATTTGTTATGGGAAAGCACCAACCAGCCCTTGGTAGAGAAGCACCATCCCATGAATAATGCGGTAGTACAGAGGGTTTAGTGGTCGATTGTTGAATGAGGGGTTGTAAGAAGGGATCATTTACATGGCTTTGTTGTATAGATTCTAACCAGTTTGTAATGGGCATGGAGATGGAAGAAAGGGAAGTCTGGTCCACACATGTGTGTGAGAGAGCATCACCCACTACAGTATCTTTACCATTTTTGTAAGTGGTCTCATTTTTTGAAGCACAATGGACTGAAGGGGGGGTGAATCAGTCCTACAATAATTTTTACTTCATTTACCAAATCATGTATTCATCATTTAAGTTGTTCATTCATCATTCATAACTATGTGATCTTATTAAGATATGAAACACTCAATCACAAGAGCGTGAAATAAGATACACATCACATGAACACCATATGTAAGTGAGAAACCCTCATGGGGAAGAAAACCCCCTAAAAAAATTTATTATTTACACAAAGCAAGGACTCAAGTGAATATTACACATCACAAGATATTTCTTTAGTGAGGCGTCAACCCCACAAGGAGCACCAACTCATAAACCCTTGTTGATATTACTCAGAATAGAGACTCATATGAAAATGAATCATAATAATATATTTTATAGAAGACTGATCACTAAAAATAGGTTGATCCCATAGCTGATTGTGATCCAAGTTCAACTCACACACACATCAAACCCTCTTCAACTTCTCTCGACTTCAACTCACTCTATCTTGATCTTTCATGTATTAATTTGACTTCAAACCCTTGCACACATGCTATTCAACCTTCTTCATACTTTTACACACATATTCAGCTCTCTCTTGATTCTCTTAAACAGCTTTCATTCTCTTACCTAGTTCACATTTTTCCATCCATGCACAACTAGTTCAAAAAGAACCAAAATAAGCACTTTATATGCTTCTCATCTCAAAAACATAACTTAGGTCAGTCTAGATCAAATATATTAACCAATAAAACTTAAAAATATAACATTACATTCATAAAAATTCATAAAATGTACCCATGTAGGTCGTCCATGCACCAAGACAACTAAACAAGCCAAAAATGACTCAGAACCCCATCACCTGGCTCATCAAAGACCTCAAAACTCATCACCATGCTTTTTTAAGCCTCCAAATTCCTAACACATGTAAAATATATCATAAAAAAAACATATATACTCGCAAATTACCTGTTATCCTATAAAAGTGACAAGGGCAATTTTACATGTAACCATACCAAAATTCTATTTTGGTCCCCTGGGAAAGTCTGTTGACATTTGAAATGGCCTAAAACTCCCTTCCGAAAATCAAGTTTTAAGAACTTAGCCATTTTCAGCCTTTCTAAACTGGGCACAAGAATGTTGTGTTGACATCATGAAATATGCGCCCCTTTGAAAACCCTTTGACGCTGGAAAACTTGTGTCAACATCCAGAAAGTTGCGCCCCTTTGGCGCTGGAAATATTATGTTGTCATCAAAAAATGTGCACTAAAGTAAATTTCCTAAAGCGCTAGAGATATCGTGTCGACATCATGAAAGTCGTGCCCTTTATAACCTTGGCACTGTAATCATCATGTTAACATCATGAAATATGCACTTAAGGCACTAAAAACTTTATGTCAACTCCAATTAAATTGTGCCAAGGCATTTGCACCCATGTCGACACTCTGAAATATGTGCCAAAGAGGGTTGGTGAAATAATAAATGCCAGGTTTTCTATAAATAGGCGCCCGACACCTATCATTTTCACGATTTGAAAATTAAAAAAATATTTCCTCTGTGCCTGTCAGCTATCCCTGTCACCCCCGCGTGCCATTTTTCGAGTTTGTGGACCCCAACATCGTCCTTCATCTTTTATAAAACTGGGTAAGTGGCTTCTGCCTTCCTTGTTGTTATGGTTTTGTTTTTGGTTGTGTTAGTTTTTTATGGTTGTTAAAAAGGATTAAATCTAAAAAGAACACATTTACAATCTGTAACTCAGCCAAAACCACTTTGCCTCTCCTTCCAGATCTATAAATCTGAGAAGGTTCTACCTTCGAAGAAACCATCCTTTATATATTTGCTTGCTGCCTTGCAAAAAGTCCCTCTCCTCCCTGCCATTTTGTAAAACCAAAAAGAGAGAAAAAGTCATGTGAAAAGAGAGGAATCTGCCAAAATCACTCAACTGTTGAAACCCTTGGCGCACCTTTTTCTTGTTACACCTCCCACAGTTGCGTTGTGGTGCACTGTATCCTCGTGTAACACATGCTCTACCTGCGCCCAGTATAAAAACACTTAGCAACTTTTGTAAGGGCGCAGGTGCATCCTGCACAACATCAACATTGGATGTTGTGTGCTCTAAATCCGTGCCAAGAATTTTTTCTTTGGTGCATTAATCTCCTTTGCAACATCTTCTAAGATTATGCCTTGGGTGCACTTAAAACCCATGCAACATAGACATTTCTTGCACCCCACTAAAGTAAATTTCCTAAGGCGCAGGCACATATTCCCTAACATCAACATGGCATGTTGTATGTTGTAAACTTGTACCCTACACTTTTCCCTTGGCGTTGCCTTCTGTCATGCAACACCTTTCAAAAGTGCATCCTTTATAACCTGAGCACAAATTTTCTCTTGTCAACACAGGTGCACCTTTTTCCATGTCAACATCCTCAAAAGTGCGCCCAGCCTTTTTAAGCCTCTGTAGCATGCTATGAACCTACGCCTTGCACCCTAAGCCTTATAATTGCTCATTCTTCTTTCTGTAAGATTTCATTATGAATAACATGACGTTTGACATGGCTCTTCTGTGTTGGACCTCCTTGATCCTTCTTGTAGAACAACAACAGCCATCCTTGAGCTCACACATGTCTTCATCAAGCAAGAAAGCCAACCAAGTCTAAAGGAAAAGCAAAGCTGACAGAACAAGAGATGAAGTACAAATATCAAAAAGTCAGGATGCCTGACTCATATGCAGAGAGTGATCTCGACATCAGAGACTCCGAGCTTGGGCATATTGATATGGATGACTTCTAGGTGAGGACCAACCAGGCAACTAGTGGCCCATGGATGAACAAACTAGTGGGCAGTGGATTGCACTTTGTAGTTGGGCTACCAGTAAGTGCTGTGAACAATGAATTTATCATGTTGGTTGCTCGTTGCTATAACAAGGACACAAGATGTGTCGAAGATAAGGAAGGAAAGATGATCATCGACCTAACAGCTCATCATTTTGAAATAACCCTGGGCATTCCTCATCATAGGCAATATGTCGCCATAAGCCTAGAAGACTGCAAGAAGGCATGGGACGACAATGAGGAAAAATGCATGCAAATGATGAACGAGCTCTATCTTAAGAACAAAAAGTCGGTGAGTAGATGGCCACAGACCATCCACCGCAGTGACTTCAATGAGGAACTGAGTGATATAATCACCTTCCTTAATAGAGTATTTGGGCTTCCTGATGCCCATTATTTCCATAAATGTATGTTGATGTACTTAGAGACTATGAGTAAGAATGTGCCTGATCAGCATTTTGGTTGGGGGAAATCATCAGCGACACCATCTCCCAGTAGCTTCAACAGGTCCTGACAACTGGGAAGTTCTATATGAATTCCTATGTTGTATATGCTGCAGCATCAGCAAGAGACTTTGCAGGCCTAGCTCGCAATGGGGTATGGCCCCAGGTCAAAATATATGAATGCTACCTAGAACTAAGGCTCGAGAACAGCATCCCCCAGTTCTCAAAAATCAACGACACCTTCTTCTATGAGTTGATCTACCTATTGAGGCCAAGTATGAGACACGGTCGAACCAGCCCGAATGTGATTGCTGCCACAAAGAAATGGGGAGCATTGTTCACACAATTCCCCACATTCACATACCTCTGAGCATTGAATTTTGAGGGTGAACCGACAAAGCTACCAAGGTATGCAGGGCCTAAGCTAATTCTCTTGGAGTTGTCAAGGCAACTAATCACATACCACAATAGGTGCATGAAGAGAAAGAAAGGAGGAACTCCATTCCCCCTTACAGTTGGCCAATACACCTGTACCACACTTGCCAAAGCTCAAGAGATGTATGCTGAGCTTGAATTGCTAAATCTAAAGCACAACTTCCCAGCAAGGCCCACCTTCGATTGCCAGAGTTGCCTCCCAAAGGCAAAAATTGATCCCATCCATGTTCCTGAGATCGAGGACATCTACATCGACCTGACACATGAAATAGATATCAGGTGAAAGGATCACTCCCGGCTGGCTTTGGTAGAGATCATCCATTATGGCGTAGCCATCATTCCAAAGGGATTCTAAGAGACTGATCAAGAAATTGATCAGGTTTACCTTGATACAGATGGGGACGATTGGCCGTTTTTAGAGTTCGATAGAGCCAAAGCATCAAAAACCATTCAAGCAAGGGTTAAACCTACATCGCAGCGCACCATAGCATTGGTGCAAACAGAATGGTCTCACCTACCTCAGAGTAGATTTCTCTACTTCTCCTTTAGGTAGAGCACCTCCAAAACCGTCCCAGGCGCCGAAAGGAAAAGGAAAGGATAAGGAGGGAGAACCAAGCAAACAGGAAGAAACTCCTGAAAGCCCTCCTACTACTTCTGAGAAGCAAGTGGTCGACCTGGTGTCTCCAGGTAAAGAAGAAGAGACCACCGAAGTTTCAAAGGATACATCCACTTAGGATGTTATCGCAGCTACAACTACTGAGGTACCCACCATTCCTTCTTCTGCTCCTTCTCCTCCCCCTGTCATTGAAGCATCTATTCCTTTGGATGTTTCTTCTTCTCTCCCTTCCTCCCTTCCATCTCCCACCTCTTCCATCTTCTCCTCTCTCGCAGATCTGTCGCCTAGTGTTCCCTCCATCCCTTTACAGATCCCTTTCACCTCCATGACCTTTTCTTCTCCTGTAGTAACTCCAGGCCCTACAAGTAGCAGCGCGTTGGACTCCTTATCGATGCCACCACCAAGCATCTCAACGTTCTTCCCTGTGGCCTCTTCAGTTGCTTCCCCTTTCACCCCCGTTTCTTCTTCTATTCCCTCTACTCCCTCTCCCATAAGTCCAAGCTAGATTTCTGACCATCTAGGTTAACACAAGAGAAAGGTTCCCATAGCACCCATGGACTTATTTATCATTTTGAAGAAGGGACTCAAGAAGTAGAAAGCTATAACTCACTTCTCTAAGAGCGTTTCGAGTGAGAGAGTCATGGAGATTACATACCCAGATCCCACCAAAGAAAAGAAAGATCTGTCTCCTACAGACTTTACAGTGACCCAAGTCACGATGGGAACCTCATTTGAAAGCCTACAAGGAGAGGCCTTATCTGTTGTAGATGCTCTCTATAAAAAGCTTCAGGAAGCAAAAGAGGAGAAGAGAATACTCAAGGAGCAAAACAAACATCTCCTCCAAGCTTTGCAGAGAATGGGCAACGCTCCCCCTGTCATTGCCGCCGAACCTACTAAAGTTCTCAATCAGGATAAGATAAATGAATATGCCAAGATTGGCAAACAAGGCACGACAGTATCCTCCTAGATAGAGTGAATCCTTAGAGATAGTGAAGAAATGATCAAGAAATTCATAGTGCTCTACCAAGATATAGATCGGGAAAATAAGGAGCTACAAGCAATAGCAGGTTCCCTCTCCGAGGAGTTGGACAATGCCAGGTTATAACATGAAACATTCCAAGCAATGGTTAACTACTCCGCTGATGACCTATTAAAGGTCAGTGTCATCAATCACCTGCGAGCACATAACAAAGCTCTTATCACTTTAGATTATCGGGTTGATCAAATGGAATATATCTTGGAGAGGATAGATAAAATCAAGGATGAAGCCCTGAATGCAAAATACAACATGGAGTAGATGGTTACAAAGATGTCTCTAAGGATGCTCAGTGAATCGTTCACCTTGAGGGAGGTAGACGATACAATCCAGCTCTTCAAGGCTATCACAACCCAAGGTCATTTTGACTGAGAATCAATCAATAACCTTTTATCTTGTCATGATTTCATTGGCTTCCTGATCGATGTGTGCAAGGAATATGCCTGGTTACCAGACAAGCTCAAGAATGAAAAGGAAACTTACAAAGTCATTGGCGACCATTTCAAGGGTCCAGATCATAATCAACTTCAGACAATGATTAGCAAGTTTATGGAATACCGAGCTCAGTGTCACATCACCTCTCCTGATCAGAAGAAAGACACTCTATTTAAACAAAGAGATGATGAGGAGTAGTGTCTCCTCTTGTGTACGCTCCGATCATTTTTGTAATAATATTTAAAAAGTATGTTGGCATTTACGATGACATCATCCATGTTGCATCATGGGATGTTGCCATCCAAAAACTTGCCCAAAGTCAACTTTTGACTTTTTTAGATATCTTGTAAGATATTTTATAAATAGTGGTTGGTTTTTTTTGTCTTCTTCCTTCTTCTCCTTCTATAAATACTGGAATACTTGTTGTATTCTAGGTGGACATTTTTTGTATGAAAAAAAGAGGTGAAGAGAGAAAGACTTTGTGCCTTCTTGTAACAAAAGAGATAGTAATATATATGTTCAGACTTTGTGCTCAATATATGTGTTATTTACATCAGATCTTTCTTAAGTTGGATCTATGTTTTTGTTCTATTGGATTCCTTCTTATTATCGTCATATGTTCATCAGTATTGCTTTATTTGTTTATGCAAGTAAGTTTGGCTTTGTTTACTACCAGCTCAAAGCATAAACCTTCTGACCTTTCCATCTTGGAATTCATTTATTTTCTTCCTTTAGATCTACCCTCCTCCGTTCCTTCCCTCTTACATTTCTATTCATAGTCGGAACTACCTCTAGTGGGATGAGATCCCAAACCCCCCTTGAAGTTAGAATAGTGTAGATTCGCACATATTTTTGCTTGATAGATTAGCAATAAACCAGTTTCGCTTTGTTGTCTCAAAGAGGGGCTATGCCCTACACACTGTTGGCCTGTTTCCCCATGACCTATCTAACTGACATATTTTCAAACCAACATTACATTACCCCAATACAAATTTTCTTAACTCTATCAAGTAGGCTCATATCATACTCAAAACAGTTGCTTCTAGGAACTAATCTTCACCAAACATGCTCAAGATCGCCCCAAAGCACCTCAACTATGCCATCTAATAACTCATTGAAAATCCACGGACCTATAGAACACATCCATGAATGTTAGACCTCATGAAACATCCATTAATGCAAACCACACCTCTTTTCCTCTTCACGAAACCAAACTGCCTAGAAAGAAGTTTTGGAAACTCAGTTAGTTTGCACCATTTCTTCTGATTTCAAGACCTCTAAATTCCTTCACTAGGAAAAAAATTCATCCATCTTCGCTCTCCAATATATATCAAGCATCAGCTAATCCAAAACATAAGACTTATACATCAATATTCTCACCAAGTTAATCTTGTCTTGAAACATTCAAACTTGATATTTACAAAATGAGATGGTTCACCTATCAAAATACATCATCAAGATACAAACCATATACCATTAGAAATTTCTCTGAATCATCTTTCCATAACATCTTACATTTCCTTCCAACTCCAAGTGGAAGGCCTTCAACCAAGTCAATCTCTGCAACTGCTCAACAATGTCCTTACAAGCCCAAAGACCAGTCTTCATAAATAGGTAACCCTCTTCCTTATAGGACCTCAACCATGACCTGAAACTATCATGGAAATCTATAAAAATTCCCAATCTCTAATCACTACTAATTTATTCAATACCTTCTTTGGACAACTTTGTCATAAACTAAAATTCTTCACAAACTTGCCTTTTTGAGTGGGGCCCACCTACTGTCACAAACTATATCATAACTTTCTATAAATATGGAGGATTCCTCTATGACCTTCAACATCACTTTTGTAAAACCAATCAAAGATGTACTAGTACAATCAATTTCCTCCTAGTCGCTTTGAGCTAGGGTTTTAAAGCAACTTATCTTCTTAACGATTGTTCATAAAAACTAGACGATCAAATGACCTCATTATTTTGGAAAAAAAAATCTTATCTCAATGGAAAAACATCCCCCAAAACCTATGGATCCCATGTAAAGAACACAATTCACAACAAACATCTAAAGTTTCCTATCGAGCTGGAATTCACACTTTATTGGACCCTATTTTTCCTAAAACTTCATAACTTGCAAATTTCTCTTCATAATGACTTGAAATTTTTCTAGAATCTTTACGACACCCCTGTGAATCATATCCAATCATCATCTTAGCTCAAATAGTTATCCATATTCTCAACCAATCTCATTTGTATGGCTAGGCCTTAGGGTTTTGCATGTTCTAGACCATAACAAACTAAAATAACATTGAAACCAAACATGTAACCTATGAAAATTATCTCTACATGATGGAAAAAACATAACATACCTCCATGAATGATCTAAAGAGCTCACACATACCTGCAAGTTACTATTCAAGTAATAATATCATGTTGGTTGCGGCTTTGTATATAACAACCTTAAGCTTATCTCAACTTATGAATATTTTCTTGTATGTACATATATTACCCACAGTCCTATTTTGTAACATGAGATCATGAAAAGCATTCACCTTGTTTGGATTATCCTTTTTGTAGGTTCAAATTTATTCATAACTAATTCTTAGAGATTTGAGTAAATAATTCAATTTGGGTTGATGTTTCCAACTGGTTGTCATCACCTATAGCTCCTCTCATGTTCTTGTACCTACAATCAACCTTGCTCGGCATATGAATCATAAACTTGCATGATTTATCCTTTAAACCCCACCATCATAGTTTCTAGTAAATACTTTCTTTGGAATACCATGGAATTCTTTACTGTAGTATCAGATCCTTTAACTGATAACTCATTCACTTGATAAAACACTCTTTGAACTCATAATTATTCTTAGACTTTACACTCTATCCTACATGTCTCTTTAGGAAACAAGAAGAGTAGGTTTACCAGCTATTAGACCTTCCTCATATGACATCTTATGAATTTTGACTAATGTTTTGAGTTCTTTCACTATTCATTGGCTAAGACCATTAACATTCTATGAAGTTCTCAAGAATGGTTCTTGACCTTTCCTTCTCCATGTTCTCTAACTTGCATAGTTCTCAAAAAGGAATGATGAAAACTCTAGCATGAATTTTTAACCCTACATACTCACTGATGAGAGAAATCCCAATCATAATCTTATACTTGTTCATTGTCCTTATTAACTATCAATATTAATTCATCATCCTTGTATCTTTACACTTTGTCCTAACTTCTTGCTTTACAATCAACAAAGGTAAGTATAACCCTTCCTCAATCAGATAGAATATCAATTAGAAACATTCCTCTATATCATGATGTCAACATTCAAGGTCAAGGCATCATGTTTCTGATTATAATATTCTTAAACCAACTTCCTTCTTCTAGAGATCTCAAATGACACAAATAATGTTGTGACATCAATTCACCTTCTTAGTTGATTATATTAGGACTGTTAAGATTGTTAAAGACTATATTTTCACCTTTATATACAATAAATCATTCATTACTGTGGTCATTCCTTCATCTTTCAATTAATCACCAATCACTACTATGGTTATGAATTCAATGTTCTTGAAAATAGGAAGACTAGTATACAACAACCATTATTAAGACATTAAAAAAGGTCTAAATGCCCTATCAGAGGATTGGTTACAACTATATATGATCTTAGATTATATAATATTATATTATATAATAATCCTTTTTATACCTCCTAGATCCAATTTCTTCTTGTAAGATATATGTTCCTACTCATAAGTTACCTCAATCCATATTCATCATTGTTTTTATATGAAGCTTTTAAACAAGTTATAGGAACATGAAAACCTAATGGTTTAGAACCATATTCACCGGAATTCCTTTATGTTATCATGCATTTAATATATATATATATATATATATATATATATATATATATATATATATATATATTATATATATATATATATATATAATTGAAAGGAATTTTGTAAGATCTTCATTCTTAGTTTACTACCTTGTCTTCATAGTCTTGTAGCCCTATTTTAGGACATTCTTAGGTGTAATTTTCAATAAATTCACTTCCATAACCCATTGTAAAGTTTTTCTAATACCCTTTTTCCTCTAATTGAATCTCACAAAAACTTATATTCTAATTCCTCGAGGAATTTACACGGTTCATAGTTCATGTTTTCCAATTAGGCCTCTAAGCGAGTTGTAAACACAAAATCATGCACTTTAGACATTATTTAGTCTTAGTCTCATGCTACTATTCATATGGTTTTTGAGTGAAGAAAGTAATAATTAACCCCCGCCTTTTGGAAATTTTACTTTGTTTTCTATTGTTATTTTCGACCTCCCGTACCTGCATGCTCAATTTGTTTTTGTCATTTTGTGTCATTTTAGCCTTGACTGGGGTGCCCAAAGGTGCCCTAGTCCTAGTCGGGACTCCCAAATCCTCTTTTCACTTTCCCACAACTTTTTGGGCACTTTCTAGCCGTTTGAGCATTCTATACTTTTGGTTTTCAGCCTCCTCGGGGTTAATTACGAAATTAGAACAAGAGAACTATATAAATATAAAGTTATGAAACCATAATGAGGGACTAGGCACTAAGCACTACTATCATCACCTAAGGTTGTATCCATCAAAGGCTCCATTTGCATCCATCTAGCTCCATCACAAGGCACAAGGCTAGTTCATCTGCATCGCATTACATGGGAGGGAATTTTATTCTATTCCATCCACCATTCTATTACATTTATACACATATTTACTGCCTACTTTCACAAAGTATGACTAGCACAAGAGCACCTAGGGCATGATTGCACACATAAACACATAGAACTACATCAGGTTTGAGCTTTAGTGCAGCGCTTAGTTAGAAAGTACACCATTGTGGCAACTGAGGACAGTTTAACCCCTTCATATGCATCTTTAGTTTTTAGGGGTTTGATGCTCATCTTGGGGTTTCATATGTCTCATCTTCATTTCGTATTTCTAACGACATACTACCCAATACAGTGAAACTAGTGTGACAAGAAGCGAAGGCAGGAAATCATCAAGTAATACCTCAAAGGAAGTTTACAGAGATTTTTCACAGACTAGAGCACCCATATCTTGGACTAGGGCACCCACAGGCACCCCTGTGTCTACCCAAGTGCCCCAGTCTACTTAGATTGTCCATATCTACACTTTTCTAGACCTTTGCACTATCATTTCCTCCTCTTGTTTCTCCAGCGATCTCTGCAACACAGTCCATCAAGTTCATAAAATCAACTAAGCTCTTTCTAACCCTACTTGTCAATTAGGGTTTCACATTTTTATGTACTTAATTACTTGAGTCACTTTTCTTATTTGGTTTATCTCTTATTTCTGTTGTACTTATTAGATTAACTATTTAAAATATTTATTTTTAGATAATCATTTTGGTGAACCCGATCTTCAAATCCGCCTTCATTCTAGGGATTTTCTCATCTTTTCTATCATGGCTCCTAAAGTCGCTGAAATTTCCTTGTCTGATGTACTTCAAATGCATCCAAATTGCCAAGTTGTTCTTAAGAAGGCCCTAGACACCATGTATCTTCCTTGAGATATAAATCTGCATCAAGTAAGTGCTCTTTTTGATTCGCCATCTCATCAACCCATATTGGAATCAATTCAAACTTTGCATTCTTTATTTCAAGAAAAATTTCAGGATATGGAATCCATGATTAGGTCTCTTAAATCTAGAATCCAACATCTTAAGGGTGTCACTCAAGATCATGTTTTTTCTCCTTCTATATGCCATTCTTTGTCATCTACATATGCTCATATTAGTGATCCTCAATTTATACCATTACTAGAGCCTCTCTCCTTTGATCGCAATACTAATCAACATGACATTATTATGGAGCTCCTTAGTTGTCAATTGATCACTTTACCACCTACTCGTTACTATCCTCTCTATCGGCTGGCAAAATATCAAGGTCATCCATATTGTGATTATCATTGAGTCAATAGACATAATCACAATGATTGTTATGCTTTGCAATGCAGAATAAAACACTTTTAGTTTATGTATAATGATCATCATGCCATCACTTTTAGTGTTCCTTCTTCCGTCACTCAAGCACCACCTACGCAATCTACTCAAATCAAGTAACAACCTCTCCAAATTAGTTCAACACATCCTCCTACTACGTCACCTGTAGTATTATAAATCCAAACTAAGCAACCCCCTTTAAATATCAATGCAATACCTCCACCTCTCAAGCCAGTTGCGATCAACAAGCAACCACTAGTTACACAAGGTAAGCACACTCTAGCTGACATTTTTTTACTCTCACAATTTAAGGACCCTATCAAGTCCTCACTTTAACCTCCAATCACATTTTTCAAAGAAACTACTCCTTACATTGATCCACTTAGCATCTTTTGAGTAAATCTCCATCACTTACATACTTGGGGGGCATAGCATCCACACAACCCCCCCCCAACCTAACAATAATGTACATCACAACATAACATACTTCTAGCATATACATATCACATCCTCATCACATTACGAACTCATCACATTTATACTAGTATCGTCATAACCCGATGACACACTCTTGTGCTTTAGTTCACACTTAACTATTGAGGTCTACATATTGTACATGAAACCCACACACTACACATACTACACATAGCGTCTCTTTACATATCGTATAGTACATGTCACATTTTTCATCTTACTTACCCTACATCATTAGTATTTCAAAATTTGCACATTTATACATCATACATACTCTACACATCAGACTAGTATTCATCGTATATGTGTCACAATATTATTGTCTATGAGTCTAGCATCATATACTACTCATCCTACATAATACATAACATGCACCTTACACTCTTAGTCTATATACACATCTTGCAGTCCATACTTTACATCGTGTATTACACATCTTACACATCACATGGTCATTTATCATCATCACACATCCTACATCTTCTTCTACACACTGCACTCACTACCTTATGACACACTCTAGTTACTCGATCTGTACTCGACTACAGAGGGTTTACCAATCAAATAGACATTTTATCATGTGACATTACTAGGTTAGTGACATACGCTATAGGCTAAATGGTCACATATTCCTTTGAATCTTGTAGCGGTAAACGCTTTAGGCTACATCGCCGCTCCCTATATTTCATCTCATCATGATATACGCTTTAGGCTACATCATCATGTGTTCATATCTAGGTTGCATATCATCAACACACATACACACTCATCACAATGTGTTATACACAACACACACTTTTACAATTTCCCAATGACGCACTCTCATTTTTGGTTCATTCTTGACTACTAAGGGGGATTTTAATCTTGCTTAATTTTGCTTGTATATGGTTGTTTATTAAACATGCTAGATATGTCTCTTGTATTTAATTATCTTTACCATACACACATGCATATTCACACCTTTCTCTAGTTTTGATCGTAGATACAGGTCTCTTACACACATTATGGATGTTTTCCTTCTACCACTCCTACAATGGTCACTAGGGGCATCCACATTCATCTCTTATAGGTGTTATTGTTTCATTATGTACTTATCACTCTGCATTATCAGTTTATACACACTTTTGACATATGGGTTATCTTTCTAACATGCTAACGGGTGCTTCATGTGCAACATTTTTTTACAGGACTATTTGCTTCCATAGTTATTTGTTGTTTGTACTTGTTTGTTTTGTTTGCTATTGTATGTGGGTCTTTCCCTTTATTTGGTGTGCACAGTTATTTTTGTATGTGACCATTATGGCCTTGCATGTCTTGCGACATCATGAGTGATGTCCCATGTTTAAAACCTACTTTGGTGGTCTATATTTGGATTCTTGTGTGTTTACTTCCACTCTAGCTTATACATTGTTTATGTAGCTTACACTTGTCTTATACACGCATGATTGTTTGCACTAAAACTTTTTTCTAGCCACTTGTTTGTGTGTGCCTTAGTTTCTACCAAGCACATTCCCTTCCCCTTGTAGGGAACATTTTATGTGGTTGGTCCTCTTTTAGGGACACATTCTCCTTTCAGCGATGTCGCATGCGCTCCCAAAGAGGGGGGCATCTTTTGGGGTTTTACATACTACACAGTGCTTCTACACTAGTACAATTTAGTTCATTTTTTTCCCTTTGCATTGTGGGTTATACATCGAGTGGGTTCAGACCAGTCTACGAACCCCATACACATCATATTTTATAAGACATGGTTTTCCTTAACATTTTGGGTGGCACTTATAAGTTAGAGGATACAATGGATTTCCTCTTTATATTACTTCAGTCAGTGGCGTCAGATCACCCAAAAAACTAGGCAATACAGAGATCTCTTCACACACGACTTCAGGGAAGCAGTTACAGTTGGAGAATAACGCGGCTTTCTCCCTACACTTCTTTGTCTAGGGTAGTGTGAGATCACCAAAAAAACTTGCAATATAGGACACCCTTTCTCTCATCATGGATCATGTGCACATGTGTCTTTTACATTTTTCATTTCCATTACATACTTTTTTCTATATACATGCATTTTTGACATATATACATGTGTATTTGAATACTTGATCATCTTCTCCTTACAGGTTTGACTGTATGAGAAGCAATCAGTCAACAACAATGGCATCAAAAAAACATTTTACCACATCATACACCTCATACTAACATGCAGGTACATCACACACATCGGAAACTACACACGCGTTTTTTCCCTGGTTAACTCTCACCACTTTTTCACAATTTTGCATCTTTAGTTTCCACACTTCATTATTTTCTCATTACATGCTTTGTCTAGTCCATCGGCACACTTTCTACATCACTCTTCATGGACATCAAGTATGCATCTCTATCTACTTTATGTTACCGAGAATTCCACTTGCCAACATAAAGTGGGGGAAAATTTAGACACAAAATCATGCACTGTAGACATTATTTAGTCCCAGTCTCATACTACTATTCATATGGTTTTTGAGTGAAGAATGTACTGATTAGAATAAAATAACCATATAAATATAAAGTTATGAGACCATAATGAGGGACCAAGCACGAAGCACTACTATCATCACCTAAGGTTGCATCCATAAAGGCTTTATTTTCATCCATCTAGATCCATCACAAGGCATAAGGTTAGTTCATCTGCATCACAGTACATAGGAGGGAATTTTATTCTATTCCATCCACCATTCTATTAAATTTCTACACATAGTTATTGCTTGCTACTTTCACAAAGTAAAACTAGCACAAGAGCACCTAGGGCATGATTACACACACAAGCACATAGAACTACATCAGGTCTGAGATGTAGTGCAACACTCAGTAATTCCACCATTTTGGCAGCTGAGGACAGTCCGACCACTTCATATCCATCTTTATTTTTTAGGGTTTTGATGCTCGTCTTGGGGTTTTATATGTCTCATCTTAATTTTGGATTTCTAGCAACATACTACGCAGTACAATGAAACTAGTGCGACATGAAATGAAGGAAGGAAACCATCAAAAAACACCTTAGAGTAAGTTTATAGAGATTTTTCACAGGCCGTGGCACCCATATCTTATACTAGGGTGCCCACAAGTGCCCATGTGTCTACCTAGGTGCCCTAGTCCACTCAGATTGTTCAGGTCTACACTTTTATGGACATTAGCATAATCGTTTCCTCCTAGTTCTCTAGCCATCTCTGTGACATAGTACAAAAAGTTTGTTGAATCAGCTAAGCTCTTTCTAACCCTACTTGTTAATTATGGTTTCACATTTTTGTGTACTTAGTTTCTTGGGTCAATTTTCTTATTTAGTTTAGCTCTTATTTAATGTTGTACTTGTTAGATTAACTATCTAAAATATTCATTTTTAGTTAATCACAAGTACAGTCAACATCTTCTAGGACTATCATAAAGATATCACACATATAGATTCCAAACAACATCAAACCTTTTTCAACATTGAATACACTCCATTAAGATTATTTTTTCCCAATTTCAGACTTTGAAACCCAATAAAAATGAAGATATGAAGGATTTAATATAAAACCCTAGTTAAGGGTTTGGAACAGTCTGATAGGTATGAAATATAGTTATCTTTATTTTTCAAGCTATTCAAGACCCAAATCCTATCCTGGAAGCTCTATTGGACCTACATTAAAGTTTTTCCTTCCTGAGTTAAGCTTGTAAATGCTTTTCCAACTCTACACTATAAGCTTTTTACTATAAAACATGGTACAGTCAAGAAGACATGGCCGATTTCAATACTTTTAAAAAGTATCGGGTCCTACCATGGAGAATTCAATATCTGATACACTAATACACATCATCTAACATCAACATAACTCGGTAAAGTAATACATTTCCTTAGACTCTTATCATTTTTTCTTAAAGAAACAAAATACAGTCTTCTATATATAACAATACCTATCATAGGCTTACTTTCTTATGAAATATTTTTTCATCTTACAAATACCTTCTTAAACAACTCTATCACTCTCCATTTATTGATATTCCATCCTCCTAGCCTAATGGGTTCTAAATCCTCTATTATAGAACAATATTTCCAACCTTGGGAGTTATTGAAACAACTTCCTAGATCTTCTCAAAAAAAATTGCTTCGTCAAATTTGCTTTACCTAGCCTTCTTCAAAATAGTTATCCTTTTTGTAGTTTATTGAGGATTATCATGACCATTTCAAATGATTTGAATAATTCCAAATCATGTTCACAACTCATATGACCCTATATGACTACATCCCTCATATTTCAACATTTAAAATTTCAAACTTTTCCAATTAGAAGGAAAGTCCAAACTAAACTTGTTTAATTTGATCTAGAACAAATGAAGCTTCAATTACTTCTTATTAATTCTAAAAACATTCTAATGCATAGAAACTATTATATTTACATCATGTACATTTTCATGTATTGATGCTCCTACATCATTTGTTCTTCTATTTGGCTTATGTTATTTCATTCTTTCATTTCTAATATGTCATTGCATGATGTGTGTAAGTTATATTCGTATAGTTTAATATCACTCTGTCACTAATGTAGAGAGTGAGAGTTTGATATAATGTAGGGTTGATTTTAGCTTTTATCTTCCCTTTTGTCAACGTGTTTTTCATTTTGTTCTTATCTTTGAGAGAGTGATCTTTTTTATTTTGGTGCATCACCATTTATGTTTACTTTCATATTTCCTCCTCCCCATCTTCCCATGTAATATTTAGCTAGTTGTATATTAGTGGTAGCATTAGATTAGTTAGGAAAGGAATTCGGCCTTCTTCAAATGTTTTTCCTAAGGAACCAAGGTCCCACACTTCAGGGGCATTCCCATAGTTGATGCTGAGATAACCAAGTTCTTCAACTTTGTAGATATTATCAAGAGTGTGCATCCCATAAATCCAATAATTCCCACAATCTTATTAAAACCAATAAAGGTGTGTACATACCTTATTTCTTTTTTGATTGGTTTGGAAATTGTACATGCAGTATAAGACCTAATGTATTTGATAACATCGACTAATATAAATACTTATATATCACTGCGACAAAATTTTAAACTATAAAGTGTCATATAACCTTGTTGAAGTGGGACTCCCATATTTTATTATGCCTCTCTTCCTTACATGGTACACACAAGTGGTTAGGATGATATCAAAGTCCATCTTGCAAGTATAAATTTGGAACTTTTTTACCAATAAACAAGCTATGATGAATTTTTACAAAATCTAAGTCATATGGAGATAATTCTAACAAAGTATTAAATTCATGTCCACATACATAGAGAATGATAATAAGAGCTTATGTCAGAGTTTTACTAAAAAATAGATATTGGACTAGCACTTCCCTACTGATGCTTGAAGTTCAAATGGAATTGATGAAGATAAGTAGACCATTTATGATGTTGCTCTTGTTATAGCTTGTTTTGAGTCTGTACGAAGTGAAGTGACTCATGGTATGTGTGGATGACAATATCATTTCTCAATGTTGCTTGTAATGATTATATTCCTAAATAAAATCATAAATCTCATAATCATATACATGTTAGTTATTTATTAACATAGAGAAGGTTTTATTATGGTAAGTGAATGGGTGATCAAGTTAAGTGAGGAATGCTTTGAGTGCATGATCAAATGCATTAATATCTATCTCAAATGGTTTATAAGATGAAGTTGCATGAAATGAAGTTTGTATTCTAATTCTTCAATTATTTTCAGTTGTGTAGAAAACCAAATGAAGGTTACTTCGGCTCTACATTAGGTATGTTGGTTCAAAGGTCAAGTGATGTGATAAAAACTAATAACAAATATCCTATAGAAATATACTAATCCCAAGAAATTTTAAATATATGTGTGTTTATTTTGTGTAGGCTATTCTTGGATGACACAAATCTTGACCAAATCCACACAATCTCCTTATGCATTTACATGTATATTATGGACCCTAGATAATATATATTTTGCATGGAAAAAGAATGTTTCTTCATGTTTGCATAAATAATTAATTGTCCTAAAGTGTAGAGATATTGTTGAATATGGTACAAATGATAATCTAATGTTTTGTTGAAGATTAAGATGTCATCAAGGTATACTACACAAATGATGTTGTTCATCATCTGCATGAATGTATCAGGTGCATTAGTTAGGTTGAAGGGCGTAACCATCCACTAAAAAAAACCTTTCTTAGATTTAAATGTTGTCTCCTAAATGTCTTTAGGTTGAATGGGAATAAGATGATATACAAACTTTAGATTGCTTTTGGTGAACAATTCAACACTATGCAACTACTCTTAAATGTATTCAATCCTTGTAAGAGGACAATGGTTCTTCATTGCAATCTTATTGAGCACTTTGCAGTCAATACACAACCCCCATCTACCACTTTTTTGGCACAAAAAAATTAAACTATGAGTTTATGTATTTCTTTCTTGATCTCTTCATTCTACTAAAATGATATGTGGTACAAAGATGCATTCGAAAGAGGAAGTCCTAGTATCAAATTAATAGTGTGATTTAATGCACAACGCGTAAGCATTTCTTTAGGTGATTGAAAATTATTTTTATATTCAGAAAAAAAAAAATTATAAAGGAATTATGGTATGAGTGTGATCCACAAAGTAATTTTTATGTTCATGTCTCATCATTTAGAGTACAAAATTCTTGCTAGAGCTAATTAGCTTCTTACACTATAATTTTGTGATGATGAGTAAAATATAAGGAACTACTTATGGCATGTGGTATTTCATAAAACCAACACATATGTAAAATATTCTTAGATTTTATTCATAGATTACATGTTGATGGTAGAGATATGATTGACCAAGTAAAACATCGCATACCTTTAATGTTGAAACATCATAATAGATTACATCTTGAAAAGGCTTGATTTTGTATGCCAAGTGACATTGTTGAATAGCATGTTTCTTAAAAAGTTGAGCTAAAACATCTGATATAGTATGGTTGGAGGTGAGGTGTTAGTAAAAAATTAATTATTTAAATTACTTTAGAAGAAATCAATTACTTCTTACTTCCATTTTCAATGATGAAGTGTGTTGGTTGTCCATTAATCCACATTGTAGAATGTAAAGTCTTTTTACTTATTTTTAATATGAGTTAGAGGAAGAAGAAATTTTATAGGTATCTAACATAGTACTAAGCTCATAATCCATGATCCATTTACCTTTTTTAAGTGCCCCAGTGTTAGTACCTATTACTTCAAGTTTTACAAGTGGATTTTTCCTAGTGTGACACTCGTTTATGGAGTGGATACTAGTGTTATGAACTGTAACCACTTACCAATCTTAGACTGTATATTTTTATCATTTGTGTAGTCTTTTTCTTGGAATGTTTAGGATTTGTTTCTATTCCATTCTTGGAATGTTTAGACTACGTTTTTCCGAAGACTTGGATATTTTTAAAGAATTTTGCCTAGATTTTTATTCAATTTTACAATCAAATATGTAGGCTTCTCCCAAAGAGGATATCTAGAGGTATTGTCATGATTACACCCTAAGTATATTTAACATGAAACCTAATTGAATTTAGTGAATTAGTACACTAAAGGATGTAAGGATTAACAACAAGTAATTATTCTGATTAATTAACTTCCAACATTAATTACCACAATTAAAAAAATGCATTTGTACTTGTGACTGATATGTTAAACAAGATATGAACTTGGAAATATGAAGGAATGAGTGCCCTTAGCTGATTATAGATGATTCTAGAAAGTTCTAGGAGGATGCATTGCTAGAACATGGATATCAGAACCTGATGATGCTTTTTTCTGGAGACTGTAACTGGAAACTGACATAGGGAAAGAATGTACACTTCTTCCAGGACCATCTATACAGTTGTAAACATTCTTTATGATATTATACCTATTTATTTTTTGGCTTTATAACTTATTCACACTATCGGTTTCCTAGAACTATTTTTCATTGTCTAACCCTAATTTGTGATCATGTTGCAAAGATCTCTAAATTCTCTTATCATGATCTCAAAACCTAACAATAGATGGGAATTCCTACAAAACCAACATTAGTTGGGTTGTGGTAAACCATGTGCACCATTAACATTGACAATAATCTGAAGAGGCCTCAAACGAAATGTCATTCTTCACCTAGCATGTGATATCTAAAAGAATGTAACTAGATTTAACAACCACCTTTAACAATGCTTGAGTTGAGTTGGCTCTTTCCAAGATAATTAGGAAAGGGATGTTTGAGTGTTTATAGATGAGAGAGGTTATTATATTAACATGGTAAGAAGCTTTAAACCTTTAGAAATTTTTGCTTTAATTACTATAGATGAGCTATTGCGAGATTTAGGGAGCCTTAGGTGCCTTTTGCAAGTGTTAGAAGCGAGTATATCAATGTAGCACCATATAATTTATAGGTTAGCAAATGACATAGTGTTTACTTGCTTATATAGGGTTTTGTAGATGATTTATGTAGACACCCCAAAATTACATACTTGTTCCCATTACTATCCCTGTTTGCATCCTAGTTCATACCCCCTTATGATTGATTAATAAAATTAATTAATCATGCACATTACACCCTGTGTATTAATTAAATCAATCCACAACACCATCTTAGCTAATTTAATTATAATTTATTAAATAAATGGTTAATTAATTCTCTTGCACATTATAGCTAATTAAATTAGTTAATTAATTGAGAAAATACACCTATTTTCCTAGTCAATTGTCAATTCCTTATCCTTGTTAACTCTACTTGGACTCCACTTCCTCACTACCTAGTCAACTCAACTTGAACTCCACTTTTAGATTTCTACAAAGGAGGGGGCTATTGAGTTTTACGTGAAACAAAATTTCTAGATGTAAATTCTCCTATTCCAAATGTCTACTACCCCTTAAAAGTTACAACTACCATTGCCAAGTCTATTTTTTAATTCTTAGGTGATTAAAATTAATAACCTAGAGCTCATTCAAATTTCCAACCATTACTTAGCCTTTATAAAAGATAAATCTTGCCCCTTTGCAAATCCTCTTGGATTCTTACACAACTCTATCAATTTTTCTACCCAATATCTACATATTGGAAGCTATATCAAAGCCAAATCTGTGTTCGTGGTATTGTCAAATCCCTTTGGAGAGAAACATCAAGAGCACCCACAAATCAATATCAACAAGATAAAACAAGTCTAAGTTCTTCTAAGATTTTACTTGAGGTTTGCATGAGATTCTCATAGAATGTAAATCTGTTGATTTATTTCTTTATCTTATATTTGTCTGCTAATTTTCATTTCTTATATTATGGCATGCCCAATAGGACCTACCCGCATTTTCCTTCATTTTTTTTCATTTGTTATTCATCTTTTAAATACAGTTTTTAATCCATAGGAACATCTTGTGAATGTGGTTTTAATTGCTTTATGTTGTTATTTTGGTGCATTTTTGTTGTTTGTGTATTATTATTTTTGTAGGATACATTCTAGGAGGGTTTCCTAAGTAAAACTTCATTTAAAAGTCACAAAAATAACTTTATTTTTGTTGATTATTAATCCTTTTGTGAGAGTTTTACAAGAGTTTTTACAGGTCGAAATCATTTAAAAACATAAATCAGATCTACAACAATTAGAAGAAAACAAATTTCCTTTCAAATTTAGGTGTTTTCCCACCAAATTTAGTAAGTTACAACTAAATTTGGTAGGGTTTTGAAATTTGGTCGAGTATCACATTTCACCTTGTTTTCATAGTTTTAATGTTTGTTTTTATTGTTAACATCCCTACTAAAAAATCCCCCTAAAATTTCTTCTAAAATCCTTAGCTAAACTTAGCTAAACCCTCAATCCCCCTAACTCTCCTACAGCTTAGCAAGTTATCTCGTCGAGTTGATTCCCTAGCCCAAACCCCTACCCACTCCCTCCCTACCTACCTAAATCAGTGAGCTAGCTCACCGAGCTAACTATCTCAACCCAGAACCCTCTCTGCCCTGACCGAGTTAATTACTCCCCACCCTCGGCACCTTGGTTGTGCTACCTAACCACCCTGACCTAGCTAACAACCCCCTAACCTTACTCGATCGTGACTTTTCTGAGCCGAGCCTAACCTAGAAACCTCCCCGCTCACCTCTCCCAGTGGCTGATTCCCTCCCTATCACCCCATAAATGCATCCCCAAGCCTAACTTTACCCACATCCTGTTCACCCTTGATCTGTGTCTTGTGCATTCCCCATAACACCCAACTCCCGTCAAGTCCTGCTCGGCCACCACCACCACGCCTAGCCATGTGCCTGCCTCACTAATTCCCCATAGACCTTGTCAGCAACGCACCGCCGTCGACATGCCACCGAGCTCCCACCGATCCCACGTCAAGCTCATCCACACCAATCTCCCTGCTTTCCTTGTCACGTTCAAACTGACCTCCACCTCAGTTGTACCAAAGATGAGCCACACCAAGCTCTTGATCTACTCCATGAGCCACCTTGCACACAAACACAACATAACCAAAGAAAACAAAAAAAACAAGAAAAGATCCCATATGACCTTAGCTCAATTTAGGGTTTCACATAGTTTGTTAGGCTTTTGTAGATTCGGTTATAAATTTTATAACTTAGGTTTAAAACTTACGATTGGATAAAATATTTTTATTCTTTATCCTTAACTTAAGTTTAGACTTAGGTATTAGATTTTACATATAATTTTTTATAATATATTTTTTTAAACTAATTTCATTATATTATTATTATTAAATGTTCTATTTGGTTTCTTTTTAATACTAATCAGTTATTTTTAATTAATTAATTAGCTTAATTAATTAACTTAGGTCTTTTTCACTCAATTAGGCCTTTTTAAAGTTTTTTTTTAACAATTTCCTTTAACAGACTAATTGTGCAACTTGTATGTGCATGGTTATTGGATGTTTTCGTCATTTTTTTGGTGTTTTTTTTGTAAACATTTCAACATTTTTGCACCTCACCTAACATTTTTTGGTAGCATTTGCTTACGTTTTTTATTGTCATTTTTTTGTGAAGCTCATCAAAAAATGATCACATGTATGCTCTTTCCTTGCACTTTCAAAGTGATCTTGGAAATCAAAAATGTGATTGTTTCTTATGTGTTTTTAGGAAAGAAACCTCATGTGTATGCTCTTTCCTGGCACTTTTTAAGGGATCTTGGAAATCTAAAACTTGGGTTCACTTCTTTTCATCTTGTCCTCTTTACCTTAGGAAAATGTGGTAATCCATGTTCACATGGCTATCTCTATAGGATCTTACTCTTAAACTACTAACTGCAGGTTGCCTTGAATGATGTTTTAAAACATCTTACTAACTACATGTTACCTCAGTTAAAGAATGATGGTTAAACAACCTCATCTTTAATCAAGATAAAATGAACAATTCACATTGTATTTATAGGTGTGTTTGACAAGGCTATTTCCCAACTATTATAATTATGGGAAGTGCTTTACCTTAAGCCATTAAACTCATTTGAGGAGTACCACATGAACCCCAAAGTAGTCATCACATTGAGGGAACTGGATGACAAAACAAGTACCCACATCCTACCTGACTAGTACACATTATGAGATTAGAATCGCATATATCCAGTAGTGGTGATCCCAATATGATTCAATTGAGAAATATATTTGCTCATTATTTCAAAGGGGGTAAAGTAAAGTCGGAAGATAACAATAGCACCATTCTCGCTCAGGTATATTCCTGACACTTAGTGTACCACCTAGGTATCCACACACTAACCAATCTAATCTAAGATAGAGGCCAAAACTTTCGTAAACAAAGCTTTTATTTTTCATTTTCTCTTTTCATCTCTTGTGTTCTCACTTGCGTATCCTTTTCACTCTTTCCTAAATACTCCTTATTTGGGTTCACTTTCATCTCTCTCTTTTGTTTCTAAATACTCTTTATTTGGAATAATATTTGCATCCTTTCGATCATTTCCAAATACTCCTTATTTGGATTCAAAACCACATATTTTCTACTTTCCCAAATACTCCTTATTTGGGCTCATTTTCACCTCTTTATAAACAATTCTAATCCTTGGGTTACGGACATCCATATCCAAACTTGAGCACTTTCATCCTTTTCATCTAAGATTTGACATAGTGATACTCGTTTTATCAAGCACCCTTGTGATCACCTTGATATATCAGTTTTCAACATATTGAGTTTAAAATTTACATTGTTGGAATTCAAGCAATCTACTATTTTACATCATCACATTTAATATGCAATTTGTTGAATTGTCAACATCTTCAACACTTATTCACTCTTCTCTTTTAAAGAATTTATTTTTCTCTATTTCGATATCCTTACCTAATTACTTTCCCTTCATCTCTCACATTCACTTTATCAATACTTGAACCTTTTCATCATCATCTTTTCACCTCTATAATTTCGACATTCACATTTTCATTATTTGAGTGTTCTCCTTCTAGTGTTAAGTCTCCTATCTTGAAAGGGAAAGGCATGGAAATGGGGGGCCAAAAAGTGGACACATTTTTATTTTAAGAAAAATGTGAGCGCATTTTGGGAAAGCGCGAGCGCGTTATGAATTATCAAGTTTGGTAATTACCAAGCCTAAAACGCGAGTGCGTTATAATGCACTCACATTCCTATTTTCTATGTGGTAGATGTGGTTGTGGGAGGGATGTATTTACTAAAATAAATGGTTTAAGTATATTTTTTTATTTTATTAATCTTTATACTTTCTTATTTCTTAATAATAAAGTATAAATATTAATAAAAGAAAAACTTATACTTTAAATTTATTTTAGTAAATATAAGAATGTAGAAGCACTCTACACCTTATGGAACTAGTCTCACATCTCCATCTGTCACGGTTTACAAGATAGTTTTTCATATTCTAATCTGGTCAGCGCATAGGTATTTTTTAGGATTCAACATTTAGCTTAAATCTTTTAGGGTTTAAATTATACAATTGATATCTATTTTGTGAAAGAAGTTTAGGTTTTGGGGTATTCTTGATTGGTTATTAACATTTGTAGGAGTTTTAGATGTGTCAAAACTATATTTTATAAATCTCACAACTCCCAAAGGTATCAACAATTACTTGAATATATGAACTCGTGTAATTCCTTATAACACATAATAAATCAAAACACATTAGTGAGTTTTTCTCAATTCAAATAATCTAGGGAATGGTCATCATGAGGTCTGTGAAGGATCTAAAACATCATGAGGAAAATGGGTGCAATTAGAAAAATCATGAGGTCTTCCTCAAGGCTTCCTTCATTCTCTTAGTGTTATCCTTATCCCAATAATTTCCTCTAGTGTTATGTTTTGGTCTAACTCCGCCCTGACTAGTTCAATTAGGTTTGTTTCCTTAACTACGAAGCTTCAAATCTACACACTTTTCAATCTATTACTCTCTTCTAAGATATTCTTATCATTCCATCATGTTCTCAGACAACAAAACCACCTATTTCACTCATCTAGTTGCTCAACATTCATCCAAAAACTCCTCTCACTTGCCTTTACCAAAATTTCCCTTATATTACACAAGAGCAAGGTTCACTAGTCACTTCTTGGTTTGTCTACTCTACAAACTCTTCATGCAAGCTAAAAGCATCCCTAAACACCCTTCTCAATCTCAAGTAGGTATGACAAGTTTGGTTAACATATATCCACTTGTATGAGGTTCCATAGGAGAGGTATTTGTAATTATGGGAGGCTTTAAGGAGTTTCCTCCACCGTGCCACAATAATAATTGTATTCTCATGAATAAACCTGACGATGATTTGGCAATCTCAAAAATGTACTTATCATAATAATGGAAAATAAATCCAAACAATAACAATTAATTATAAATAATTAAATTGGTGGCAGGACAACCAATTTCTATCACATGCCACCTCCAAATTCTAAATTTCATTTCATTTAAATTCACTTCAAGAAAGGTTAGGTGAAATGAAATCACCATTTTCTTCATGCTTGTAGAGGTCTAGAATGTCAATTCGCCCCAAATTTGGCAAATATGGAGAACTTGAAAATTCAAATTGTATTTATAAAGATAAGCTCGAATCGAAGGAATGTATTTCATAAGTAATTCTAATCAAATTTGTTTTCTTTTTTCTGTTATTACCCGCTAAAACTAGCCATGTTATTGCATCTTGATAAAAATAATATCCCAAGAGCCGAATGAGATTTTAAACCTATCACACAAGCTTGGGGAGTTCTCTCTTATAATACTAGAAAGGCTACCTATAATGCCATGAGAAAAAACCAACAAGGGCACAACCCCACCTTCCACCAACTGAATTCCACAAGCACTACCACTGTCATTGGCATTTCCAACAATATAAATGGGAATAATTCTTCAAGTGTGGATTCCTTTCCTGAAACTTCCATATCAATGATGACCAAAACCAGAACCTCATAAATCAAGGAATAGGAACATGACCTAGACCATGACCTAGAATAGAAATTTGAGAGGATTTTTTAGGTTCAATTTTATTTTCCAAGATACATTACTCCAATGTTTGAGAATGTTTCTCCAAATGCAATGACGTTTGGATTTAGACACTCGATGATTACTGAATGTTGAATCCTTCCACAGACCCCAATATTCCTCAATCCTTGGATAAAGGGAGACACAATTACTTGGCTTCTATTTATAATGATAGATATAGTAGTAAATTTATGTTATGACCTCTAAATATATATGCATTTCAAGTTATTTTGGAAATCACATCACCCCCTTCACTAGGATTGATGACTACCCCTATCTTTTTTAAGGTGACTTTTGAAATAATCCATGTGTTTATCATAGAAGGAATTATCAATGAATGGAAGGTCACTAAGCTATAGGCCAACTGACTCCCATTCAGAACTAAACAATAAATATTTACTAGGTGATTGATAACCCCTGTGTGTTCTTATCCATTCCCATGTTGTTATGCTTATTTTTTACAAGCAGACTCAATGATGGTTCTAGGCACAAGACTAGGAAATATGGTCCTAATATTGTCATGCCCTCCTAGTTGAGTAGTCGGAAGCCATATTAGTCTTGTTGATACTTAGTACTAATTACCCATGAAATCTAATTCTCCAACTTTCATTTTCTTTGTGCATCTTCCACATCATATTGAATAACTAATTTGACATGGGAGTCACCCACTTCGAAAGTAATACTGAATAACTAATATGAATAGTTTTCATGGTTTAGGGTTTAGGGTTCATGGTTCAGGGTCTAGGGTTTAGGGTTTACAATTAAGGGTTTAGGGTTAAGGGCTCAATGTTTAGAGTCTAGGGTTTAGAGCCTAGGGTTTAAGGTTTAGGTTTTAGGGTTTACAAGGGTTTAGGGTTTATGGTTTAGGTTTAGGTTTAGGGTTCAAGGCCTCAAGTTTTAGGGTTTAGGGTTTAGGGTTTAGGGTTTAGGGTTTAAGGGTTTAGGTTTATGGTTTGAAAGGGCTCAAGGTTAGGGTTTATAGGTTCTAGGGTTTATGATTTAGGGCTCAGAGCTTGGTTTAAGGTTTAGGGTTTAGGGTCTCAAGGAAAGGCTTTAATGTTTATGGTTTATGGTTTAGGGATAGGGGTTTAAATCCTATACTTAGATTTAGATTATTGACAACTCAAACTAGGAGGGCATGACAAAAAGGAAACTCTGGTCTTGATATTTTTAAAATACCTCTAGTCTACAGTAGTGATTACAAATTGAAAACTACTCTTGATCTTCTACACTACAAGGATCAGAAAACCTCATATATTACACATCTCTACCAAACATGTTTCTTCCCACATATACTTGCGCTATTGAATTAAAATTTATTCATACTCTGAAACAAATATCACCTTTCTCATATTTCCATGTATGGTATTATGAAATCTAGGATGACCCATTGGAAGCTGGAAAAAATAACCACATTCCCAAATTCACATTCATGATTCACTTTGATACATGTTCATATTCACAAGAAGCCTCTTCTTCCTTGAAAGTTCCATCGTTTGTCTCACTAACTCGGTAAGGATTACGCATACTCCAGAAACTTCACATTTCTCATGAAAATATGGTTTTTTCCTCATAGATGTTCAACATTGGATTCCAACCTATAAAAATGAAAGAATTATTCAAAAGAGCGTACAAAAATGATCAAATTTCCAAGTGGTATCTTAATCCGTCATTACCCAGAAATACCACTGGGACTTGTTATTCTCAATTTATAACACTCTTGGAGCTCAAAATATTTCACAAGCTATAGAAAGAAAAAGAGATATACTGTATTGGGTAACATTTCTTTGTATACCAAATTATTCTTGGATATCTGAGACATTTCCCTCCTTCAAAATATCAACAAGATGAAAGGTATCATAATGTGATGACTCTCTTTGAATGTTATGCCTATGAAGCAGATGAACCCTTTTCAGTTCCAATACTCTCTTTCAATACTAATAAGAATGGGTAAGACTCATAACATTACAATGAGTGAAATAGTTCCCATGCGATGGGAAAAAGAAGATAGTTGTATTGGGTAACATTTCTTTGTGCAAGCTCCCCGCAGGGAAGGGGTTGCTTAGAAAAGGGCCCTATACCAAATTTTTCTTGGATATCTGGAAATTTCCCTCCTTCAAAATTGTTGTATCAATTGTGCACAAGGATTAGAAAGCCTCACTATATTTTAGTAGGTATCATGAGTGAGTTCATCTTTTGGAATATCAATATTAGGACGATTGATATTTCCTAGTCTCATTCTTAGCAAACCATCATTGAGTTTTCTTGTACAACTATCATGTTTATGAGGGGTGGGACAAGTAACTAAATGGATATGGCATCTACCTTGTGCCTTGTAATCCATATTACACATCTCTGCAAAACTTTTTTCTCCCTACATATACTTACACTCTTAAATGTCAATTTCTTCACACTCTGATTTTCTTTACTCATTTCACGTCATATTTCTCATATTTCCATGTATGGTAGCTATGCAAGCATGGATGACCCATTGGAAGATAGAAACAATAAACCACGTGCTCATATTCATATTCATGATTCACTTTGATACATGTTCATATTCACAAGAACATCTTCCTTGAAAGTTTCTGGTTTGTCTCAGTAATGGTGTATCCATGCATCCAAGGATCGAGGACTACTAGGGTCTTTGGAAGGATTGGACATTCAAGAATCATCGAGTGTCTGAATCAGAATTAAATTGTATATGGAGAAACATTTTAAAACATGGGAGTAATGCATCTTGGAAAACATAAAATTGAACCTAAGAAATCATCTCAAACCTTCCATCTTCCAAAAGCACTGGACATATCAAGCTCCGTTCTTCGAATGAAATAATTCATTCTCCATAAACTTACAACTAAAATAATTATTCAAAAGAGCATAAATAAATGATCAAATTTATTTAGTATCCCTAAATCCGTCATACCCATAAATACCCTAAAAAATTATTTAACCAGTTTAAAGTTCAAACTCTAAAGGGTTTGAGATGTGGGGTTTAGAGCTTATTTTTACCACCATGGTTTAACCATAAACCCTTTGGGCTTAGCCCTAAGGGTTCATGAGCCCTTAGGGTTTAAGGTTTAAGGATTAGGGTTCCTAAGGATTAGGGTTAAATTGCCTCTAGTGCTTAGATGTTTAGAGTTTAGGGTTCAGGGATTAGGATTTAGGGTTTAGGGTTTAGGCCTCAAGGTTTAAGGTTTAAGGTTTAGGGTTTAGGGTTTAGGGCTCATAGTTCAAGGATTAGTGTTTAGGGTTTATGGTTTATTGTTTAGGATTTAGGGTTTAGGGTTTAGGATTCACTTTTGAGGTTTTATGGTTTAGCATTTAGGGCTCGTAGTTCATGGTTTAGGGTTTAGGACTTAGGCTTATGGGTTAAATTTTAAGGTTTATGGTTTTGGGTTTATAAATAAGGGTTTAGGGTTTAGTGTTTAGGGCTTAAGGTTTAGGGATTTAGGGTTGAGGGTTTATGGTTTAGGGTTTAGGGTTTAGGGCCCAGGGTTTAGGGTTTCATTTAGGGTTTAGGGTTTATGGTTTAGGGTTGATGGTTTAGGGCTCAAGGTTAAGGGTTAATGGTTTAGGCTTTAGGGTTTAGGGTTTCGGTCTCAGGTTTCAAGGTTTAGGGTTCATGTTTTAGGGTTTAAGTTTATGGTTTATGGTTTAGGGCTTAGGTTTTATGGTTTGGGTTTTAAATTTCATGTTAGAAGTTTCTTCACTCAAAAACACAACCTGAGGTGTTATGAAGGTGTTTTTTACTCACAAGATTTGGCCCCATCCTCATGAGATCCTTACCCATGATAAAAAATAGTCTATTTATGATAGTACCCATTCCCAAAGGTTTTTATCAATGTTTACAAATATTAACCTATCACCATGTGTTGATCATATCTCTAGCGCTTACAAATTTAGGGCCATTTTTGTCTGGAACCGAAAGGGGTAGCTACATTATCTTGAAATTATTCATGAAACCTTCAAGTTTTAGAGAAAAATGGATATTACCAACACTTATAGGATTCACATATCTTTCCATTTCCTATATGTTTTCCTCCTAACTCCTTACGGAGCTCCCAAAATCATCCGAAGAAGTCAAATTTCATCATTAGAGTGTTTGTTCCCTGCACCTAGAAAACCCATTGTTGAGAAGATTGTCCTTGAATGAGTAAATATTTCCTAAATATTCCTAAACACTCCTAAAAATTTCAATAACCAATCCAAAAGGCCCAAAAACCTAAACAATGCCTATATTATTTCACAAAAAAGATATTGATTGTATAATTTAAACCCTAAAATCTTGATGGCTAAATGTTGACATCTTAAAAATACCTATGTACTGACCTATTAGAATCTGAAAAACTATCTTCTAAACTGTGATAGATGGAGCTGTGAGACTAGCTCCATAAGGTGCAGAGTGAACCTAACATCTTATATTTACTAAGTTTTTCTTTTAAATTTAATATTATAATAAGCATTATACTTAAACATTTATTTTATACCAATAGAAGCATATCACAAACAAGACATATACCACATAACACATTAAAACACAAGTGTGTTATAGCGCTCTCATGTTTTATCCTTCTATGGGTTTGGTAATCCCAATCCATAGGCTTGGATTTTCCTTGGATATCCTACCCTATGGCTTTGGATTATTTCTGTATGATTAATATGTGATTTGACAAAAAACAAAAAAAATATCACATGTACACCCCGATAAAAAATGTGTTATAACATAATATTCCAAAAAAATTATACTACGACATCAATCTCGGTTTTACCTTGGTGACGATATGTTTCTTTCTAAAATCTAATTATTTTAAGGCTTTCATCCATAATTTCTTTTACTAGTGCCTTCTTTTCTTGTGAAAACCTATGCATATGTTTTGGTGCACAATTTATGATTTTTTCATCCAAATTTAAAAAAAAAAAACTCTTCTAAACTCCATTCTACATGCATTTAAAAAAAAAGAAAAAAATGATTTTTTTTCTCAAAGTTACGGGGGTGTACACACCAATATTTCATTTTTTGAGATGTGTGCACTTTGAAAATTATATATATTCATCCAAAAATTATGAAAAATTAGTGGGACCTCGTACATGGAATTACCTAACTTTCTACCAAAGGGATTTGAAAAATAATTTATAAAACTCAAAAAATGGGGGGGGGGGGGGGCGCACACACAATAGGTTCTTATCTTTTTGACACAAAATAGACATACTTTGTGTGCGCACCACATTTTACCTCTTAATCTCCACCATTTTTGAAAAAAATTAGTAGTTTAGAAACTAGATTCTGAGCTCTACAATACTTATTCTTATCACTTTGTCAAATTTTGAGCATATGCATGCTGAATTATTCGATGAAGTTCAAGTTTCATTGATTTCAGGAAAAATGTGTCCCTTTTTTACCCCCTTTTGGCCCTCCATTTCCATGCACTTACTCAAAACTCATATTGTTTAGATTCAAGCATCTTCGTCATCTTCCTAAGTATCTTCCTTGAACACTCCTTTTGATAAGTGTTGAGATTTTTCATCGTGATTTCAAGTCTCCTCTTGTAACACTCATTTTGTCACAAGTTGAGGAAGCAAACCTCCTTCATTTTATCCCACCATCCAATTCACCATTTGCTAAGGAATGACAAATGATGAAAGACACTATTTTGGGTATGCAAAAATAATGCAAACAATTCAATTTTGATGAATTATGTCCATACCCTTTTGACGTGGACATCTTACGCACACCATTTCTAAAATATTTTGAGATGCCCAAATTTTCTAAATACAAGGGAAAAATTGATCCTAGAGTCCATATCAAATAATTTTCCATAGCACGCTACGAAGTGGCATAAAATGATATCTTTCTCTTGTGCAGGTTTTTCCTAGAATTCTAGGAGGACATGGTTCTTTCACCTTCTAAAGGGATCTATCACCACCTTCGCAAACCTCTTAGAGAAGTTCATAAAATATTTCTCTTTCGACCTTTACTCAAATTGAAAAATCCCTTATTTCCAAAGGCTTGATCAAGTCTCACTCTTAAGATAATGGGTACAATCACAATAATCATAACACTAGCACTCATCATGATAAATCTAGGTATATCCACCACAACTACAATGTCATCAATGATGGTGTCATGTATAATCAAAATGTTCACAACATACATGAACAACTGACCAAAAATCCAATCATACAACCTAACAAAGACACTACTCTGTGCAAAGTCAAACGTCAATTTACACCCCTCGAACAAAGTATATTGAGTTTCTTTTATCAATTAGAAAAGGATAAAATGATAATATATCCAATTACAAAACCCTTTGTCAAAGGGGAACCTAAGCCATATTGGTACAAACCCAATAAATACTGCAACTTTCATCGTATTGATGGTCATCAGATAGATAGATGTGTACGTCTTTGCCATTAATTCCAAGGCTTAATTAAAAAGGAATCATTTCTATAGAGATCAAGGACGAAGCTATCGAAATCGAAACACGTGTCAATTACCTCAAATTCTCAATGATGACGTTTAATGTTGTCCTAAACATTCTATAAATATGAAAGTTAAATGAGATTAAGACAAACAAGGTCACGGATGTATCCCTCCAAAACTAAGAAATCTCTTCTACAGGATGTTCTTCTGTTAGTTCAAATCAAAAATTGAACTTGTTCCAGAAAAACAACCTTCAAACGTCAAACAAGAGGGGTCAAAATTTCTTCAACACTCCATCTCAAATCCATGATATAAATGAACACTCTACCAAAGAAGAGGGTCCAGTCATCAAACACCACTGAGCTTTATTCTATTCCTTCAATGTCTAACTCCTATGCCCGACATCCCTACTATTATTATTGAGACACAAAAAAAACAACTTTGGAAACTAACAACAATGCAACCTTTTGTGTCCAATAATCCCTCAAACAATCAATATTTCATGCATCTCATCAATAATGGTTCCTACATGACAATAAATCTATGATGTAGAGTCATTCTATGAGGTGCATTTACCCATGAATATCCTTACATAAACTTTTCAACATTTGATTGAGAATATGTCATCAAGACATCCACTTTATGCATGAACTCTACAAAGGAAAAACATGTAAATATTTACTCTCTAGGAACATGTACATCTAGGGATCAATCCTTTTTTCCTCAGATTTACTTCCACTCACGAATGAATATTAATTTCAACTAATTAATTCATCCACCTTAATAATCCTCCTCTAACATTAAATATTTAATCTCTGCATCCTATAAGTCAAGCCCTGTGATGCCTAATCATAAATCATTTGACTTGGATCTTCACCCGCTCACATCTTGTCCATTTCATGGATGAATCATCAAATCATTAATGTATTCTCCCCATTGACTTGGACCTTTGCTACTCACATCATATCATGTTTTTCAGGAATCATCAAAACCATTATCTATTCACTCCTGTTTACTTGGTACCTTATCGTCCGCCCAAGTCTTGTACTTCATGGACTCCTCAAATATGTTTGATTCCCTCATGTTGAATTAGACCTTGTTCTACCAAATTCTCATATAACAATACTCATTCAGATCTTTTGATTCACTCTATTCACTTGGACTGTGTATGCCCAAGTCTAGTACAAAAGGACTCCTCAAATATTTTGATTCACTCTATTCACTTAGACCTCATCTGCTCAATTATAGTACAACATAGGACTCCTTGAATATTTTGTATTCACTTTCATTGAACTATGGATTCATCAACCAAAATCTTATAAATTAGGACCCATAAAATCTTTTGATTCACTCTATTGAATTAGATCTCATCTTCCCAAGTCTCGTAAATCAAGACTCATCAAATATTTTGATTTAATTCATTGACTTGGATCATCATCTGCTCAACTATCGCACAGTCAAGAGCAATTCACATTTTCATAAATATCAACCTCTCTCCTGATTGCAGTCCATTGAAAACTTTCAACCTCCAAAACTTCAGAAACTAAAAATCTTAAAAAGGCGTAGGAAGAGTTAGAATCCATATTACACACCTCCATCATTAAAGCACGATTTGAAAATAAAAACATGTAGAAGAAAAAACACCATCTTGTCCAAGGGTACTCTCCACACTATGGGAGGCCACTTACACAGCCAATTCATTTGAATAAACAATTTTAAATTGTTTCATTCCATTGGACAGATATATTAATTATAACATCATCATCTATCTTCACATTCTTCACCTCTACGACATAATTTAACCTTGTTCATGACTTAGGAATTGTGTGTCTCATCCCTATTGTGGTTTCTATCATTCCAAATTTTTTTACCTATGATTTTTGCTAAAATATTACTAATAGAAAATCATCCTTTCATATAAGTTCTCTCTTTAATAGAAAGAACTAAATTTCTTTACCTGGATCTTTTTACCATCCATCTCTCAGTCTACAGATATTGAACCCTTACTTCCATACTTTTTACGTGTGGCTGAAACTTTAGGGAGAGAATGTTCCTTCCTTCCCAATAAGTACAATATTAACATACAAGGAAAAGTCAATCTAAAAATATAAAAAACTATAAATCAATAATTACACCTTTCATCCTTCACAATCTTCTAGTGATGAGCCCATGCTTCTTAGTATTAGTGTGAGACTAGTAATAGAGGAAGGTATCCTTACTCATCTACACGTTTTTTTCTTTGGATGTTGAGCATTTTCCTCTTACTAGTGACATGGGGAAAGACGTAGGGGGTCATTAACAAAATAAATTAAACAACATAAAGCCTTAAGAAAATATGAACCAAAATTTTCTTCATCATACACATCCCAAGAAGTAATTTAGTTTCTCATGTTAAGAGGGAGAAAAATTCCTTTAACTAAATATTTTCCAACCAGTAGGCCACCAACGGGTCTAATTCTAGTCCAAATACCTATAAATTGGAATCATCTTGGATTTCATTCAGTTAATCTTGATTGGAGATGCATCACATTTTCCTCAAATGGACCATTATTACACCTTGTGCCTTGGCATCCATCATCTCCATTTTCATATCACTATCTCACCTCATTATTCCCATCCTTCTTGGATCTTCGTGAGTTGAGTCCTTCACATTTTCCTAGTTTCATGGAGTCACGAGTGGAAGTGAGACATCCTATCATTATATCATATAAATTTATGCTAATGGATTGAAATGTTTACAATTGTTTAAACATGAGTTTCATACTGGTGCAACCCTTTTACCGAGTCAAAAATTTGAAAACATTCAAATATATTTAAAAATCCAAAAACATTCAAATATGTTTAAAAATCCAATAACATTCAACATATGTTTAAAAATCCTAAAACATTCAAATATGTTCCAAAAATCCAATAACATTCACATATGTTTAAAAATCCTAAAGCATTCAGATATGTTGAAAAAAAAAACATTAAAATATGTTTCAAAATCTAAAAAACATTGAAATATGTTCAAAAATACAAAAACATTAAAATATGTTCAAAAACCAAAAACAATATAAAACTAGCAAAAACCAAAAACAATATAAAACTGGCAAAAACCAAAACATTATTTTTTTTTTGACAAAATCTCAGCAACTCAATAACACATTTCAACAATATTTTCATATGACAGAGATCCTCATTGATCATTCTAGATCATCTTCTCGATAATCAATTTTCTTTCATCGTGCTGCGTATATCTATGATTGAGGCAAAACAATCAATTACCCCTTTCATCAATATTATTTTTATTAGGGTACATTTGGATTTTACATTTAATTCAAATATAGGTAAAAATTCAATGGGATCTGACAAGAATATCATTTGGAGTATTCTAAGCATCTCTCTGCTCTTTGGCCCAGTCTAATCCTCTTGCGTTTTTAAGCTATTAGTTGAAGGAATTCATATATGTCTAAGCTCTTCATTTTGGAACACACTCAGGGTGTCATTAGATGTATTTCTTACAAATTGAGTTATATTGCTTACAGTTTTTCAGCATTATAATGATGTTTTTTGTCTAGCATGTCCGTTTGTTATTTTGTTGTAATTTGATATTTCATCATAGACCAATTGGAGGAAACTTATTAACATCTTAGCTCATATATAAATTTGGTGTGGTTAATCCTTGTTCATATTGGGTTTGTTTGAAATGCTTTTTTTATGCTTTCATTATCATTTTTTGTCCATGAATAAATTAGGTGTAAAAAAACATTGATCCTCTTCTTTGCTATCAAGTTTTTTTAAAACTATGTAAAACCATTAAAAAAATTGCATGTTCAATAATATTACCTTTTTCTGCAAAATTTAAAAAGTCACACAAACATTCACTTCTCGTATAATTCATACCTTTGCGAAAACCACTGAAGTGGATACTTCAACATTTCAGCACAATATCGATAAAGTCCTACTTTTGTCTACCACCCTAATGATTGTTCCAATCTTATAACTATCACTTTAATCCCTTTATATGGTTCTTAACTCTGATCGGGTATATTTCAACTTTCAGATCATTTGTAAAATGTAGATCCAAAAAGAGTGTATTTTGAGGAGTGTCTAAGATTACTTCGTTCTTTAGTCTGATCCTATCCCTATGCATTTCATAAGTTTAGTGACTAGGGTCATTCACATATGCATATTCATCATTTTGACACATATTAGAGGCATCACTGAGTTAATCTTCTCATTTTTAACATTGTTGTGTTGCATTGTTGATGTTTAATTTTTGGCCCACTTACACAGTATTGTGTTATCATCTTGAGTTCCTTTATAACCCTGATGCCTCCATACTTATATGGTACATATTGGATATTGTTTTCATTTTTTATCTTTTTTTTGATTATGTGTGTGTTTTTTTACACGCATATGGGATTACACCATCATGATTCTTTTCTTAGTCATTGTGATAAACTCTATTGTGCAAAGAAAAAAAATAAAGGTTGTTCTTATATTCACACTCTTTAAATGGCACGCTTGTTATATGAGTCATAGTTCCATCCCATCCTTGTTCCAAACCCTTACTTCTCTTATTCCTATTAAGTGGATTTTCCAATTGCTTTTCTGCATCACTCATCTAGATTGAGGGGGAATTCTATTACCATTATATTTTTCGAGGAATCTAAATGTTCCCTCACGTCCATACTAGCTAGAGCATCTAAATGCATCACCACGGAAAATCAAGACCATCTACCTTGTTTCCTTGTCATCTGATTCACCGATTCTACATATGTCTACTATCTTTTAAAATGCTATTACTTCGTAATAGCACTTTAAAAGAGGGGAAAATTTAGACACCCCAAAATTACATACATCTTCACATATTTGTTTCCACCTTATCCTAATTCATATCTCCTTTGTGATTGATTAATCAAATTATTTAATCATGCACATTTACCGTTTGGAATAATTAAATTAGTCCACAACACAGTTTAACTAAGATAATTATCATTTATATGTTAATTAACTATCTTACACATTGTAGATAATTAAATTAGTTCCTTAATTAAGAAAATACACATATTTTCCTAGTCAATTGCCACTTCATTATCCTCGATAACTCTTTCTAGACTCCACTTTCTCATTTCAGTTATTACACTTGAAATCCACTTCTAGATTCCTATAAAGGAGGGGGTTTTTGGTACCCAAATATATTTGTCTTGGTTTCAGCCCCTTCTCACCTTTTTTTAGCTTTTTGAAAAAGGAGATAGGTCATCTTGGGCCTACATTTTTATGAATATTTCTGTTTCTTATCATATGCATTATGGCTGGATGGGTGATTGAGAAGTTGGTCTTAGTTTTACCACATAAATTTCTTTGGAGTTCCACATATTTATAGTATATTATAAACTGAACAAATAGTACAAAGTCGGGATTTCGATTTTACCTACCCAAAGTGCAAAGGCAACAAATGCAATTTAGCATCGAAAACTTGAGGCTAGCTATCCCTGGAACCATGTGATATAAATTGATAAGTAAATCGAGGATCTCCCACGGAACTCCGAGTCAGTTGTACCCCTCATCGTGAAAAAGGGTGGATATTACCTGCTTCCGGGTCACATCTGAGAATGATCAAAGGGAAGTTTCCCCCTAGTTTCTGAGACAAGGCCTTTATTTGGTAATTTGAAATAAATAACATTTTTGGATCCAGGGCACATTTTATTTATGTCTGGTTTTGATAATTGTTGTTTCAGATCCAACCAGTTGGCTTAAAATTGATCAAGGATAAAAACAAAGATATAGTTTTGCCTAGTTTACAAAATGAGCAAGATGGTAAGGACTTATTTCTCTCTCCCGTGTTCTATGCAGTTAAGTTTGATGCATTAAGGCAAGAAGGTCAAATTGAATGTTGTTTCAGGGACGTTCTTATTTTCAAAAGATTAAAATAAGAAAACAAAAAATTATGCTTGAAAATAAACAACACTTGCACATACACAAAGGAACAGTCTAAAGCAATGTTTATAGTAACAAAATGGAGGTTCTATTTATGGGGCCCAAGCCCTTCGACGTATAGTATGTACGAGAAAAATGATAAACTAGATACATTTAATAGATCCATATTATAGTGGCAGTAAGGTCATATTTCCATTCCTTTAAACACGCAGGGGACACCTTTCAGGAACTAGTCTCGGCATCGAATGAAGTCATCATGGGCCACAACACCAAAGAAAAATTGTATGGCCCTGTTAGGCCCTTTGACATCCCCTTCTCACACAGTGCAGACGTACTTACCCTTGGCCCATTCAGAATGTCCACCAGCTCCCTCCTCTGCTCAGGTGTATTTGCCCATTCAGGAAAAGTGAGCCCCCCTCTGTTATATTCTTTGGGATGTCAGCCTCTTGTCGGGCTTGATTTTGAAATGGTTATAGATCCGCTAGTTGGAACACCTGGGAGAGCACGTATCTTCTGAGACGAAACCACCTACAGCCCAATCACAACCTAAACATCCTCCATGGCAGATTCTAAAGCAAAAAGCCTCTCCTCCATTCTGCTCTCCTGACCACCTAATGACGTAATTTCATCATTTTTCTCCTGATGTTGAGTGGAGAATGAGAGATCTATTTCTAGAAGGAAGGGGGCATAGTAAGCTTTCATCATATGCCAATGGTTATTATGAACAAGCGGGCAATGATGAGACCAGTGATTCCTCAAGGCCTCGAGATTTAGTTGAAACTCTAGGTGGACCAAATGAAAATGTAGAGTTTGAAAAAATGGGGAAAGAGGGACACATTTCAGCCACGCAGTTCATGAAAGACAATATCAGGGCAGGCTAGTGGAGGCAATCCTAGGGATTTTCCCTGGTATTCGAGACACTAAAGAATTGGCAGATTAGGGCCTCATTTGGCACTGAGAGTTGAAATAATTAGTCCATATGGGCTAGTTCCTCCCCTGAAGTATTTTCACTAAGGGAAGATGAAGCCATATGCTGAGAATATTGAAGAAAAATGGGATGGCAGGGAAGGAGACGATTATGGAAACAATCTACACAAAAACTTGAACTAGATAGATGACGAAGAGGAGTTGATAGACTTCTTAAATAGGCATGGTGGTGGTGTTGACGTGGAAAATAAAATCATTCCATTATTAATGCCATATCAAATTTCAATTTTTAGGTACGTATGGAATTTAAATAAAGATTAAATTATTCATGGGGAATGTGTCATCGGAGAAGGATTAACTACCCGTACAATTCAAGAATGTCTCATCACATTAATGCTTTTGGCCATATCATGATTATACATGTGTGGAAATTTTTAAGTGTTAAATTTTATATGACTTGGAAAATATTTGGTTGTGTCATCAAATGACACACACAAGACATGGTGGCACTTGGCGTAATTGGTGGTTGTTTGAGAATAGTCATTTATGGTTTCATGGTGGCCCAAGGCAGTTGGAGATAGTGACAGTTTGTTTGGGTATTTGATTAATATGCCCTAAAACCATAAGAAGATAAGATTATGTATATGAAGAAGGTAAAGGGATTGAAGAAGGGGGGTTATTCTTTTTCGGGGAGAAGAAAGGTGGAAAATTAGTGGGAGGACCCGTGGGGGAAAAAAAATTGGTGGGAATTCACAGAGACATTGCAAACCAAAGGAATATGTTATGTTATGATCAATATTTTCTCCATATGACTCAATTATCAAGAATTTGTGTTAAGATGATTACATATTGTACAATCATTAACACGCTTTGAGAGCATAAATATATGTTTCCTTGTCTTTTCCTAATCTTAATGGTTCTTACTCGATGAATTTATCTAGATTCATGTTATTTATTTGTTCTATCACAAAATGACATTGGGTGGGAATGATATGTTTGTTTTTGTTGTAATTCTTTGTGGCTTGTGACTATAATTGATTTTAAACATATCTTGCACTTTCTCGGATCTTGTCTAGGAAGGGTGTGAGTATTTTATGTTTTCTAGGGGTACCTGAAAGCCTCATTTCTGAATTTTGTAAAAATATCCTTGCAGACTGAGTAAGGTTTGGGGGTATAACTGGTAATTTCATAGGGTTCCTTTGATCTAGACTATTTAGCATAATCTTGCATAGGGTGGTCCTGCCTTAGGTGCACTGAGATGGATTGTCAGGAGTTTGGATATTGATTTTATCGAAGCTTTTCCTATGGTAGATTTTCCATGCAAAAGGCACATTCATCCTCCTTCCTAGATTTCATGTAGTGATAAGAACAAATGATGGTAAGGATTTTGTCATCCCGATTTCCCCCATTTCCCTTCATGGCCCTTTCGCTCTTTTTTTCACCGCATTTTTTGTAGAGGTTCCCTTCATCCTTGCTAAAAAAAACTCATACATCTTTGCAATAGAATTGTAACTCATCTCGTGGGTTTTAAATCACTTTGTGAATATCAAAGTGACCCACTCAGAGAACACATTACCAACCTAATATAGATTTCTTGTTCTCCTATCCGATCCGAAAGTATTTTGTTATTGATTCAATCATTGAAATTTAGGACAAAAAAAATCTTGGGTCAGATTTACACTTACCCTTCATGGTCCATGTTGAGTCCTCGGGTGTTTGCAACATTTAGTTACCACTCTCTTGAGTGAACTTTGCATTTAGTGGCTACACCTGACCCCGATCAACCCCTTTTGGAGTCCCAAGAGTACCATTCTGATTCCACGCACCAACCTCTGTATTTCCCTTACCACACTCTCGGGTCCTCTCACCCTGACTTGGGCATAGTCAAAAGTAGCGAGGATCACAGCCACACCTTTTGTCCAAGTGCCTCCCCACGCCCCCTAGGGAAGGGTGCGCTATCAACAAGAGGGAGGCCCTTCTCCCGACCTTCCACTGCGAGTCCTCACCCTCCCCTTCCCCCTTGGGGGTTGTAATTTTTAGAGGCAACATGAGCTATTGAGTTGTACGTGAAAGCAACTTTCCATATGTAACTTTTGCTATTCCAAATGTCTACTACCCCTTAAAAGCTACAACTACCATTGACAAGTCTACTTTTTATACCTGGGTGATTACAATTAATAACATGGATCTCACTCAAACTTCCAACCAATACTCAACCTCTTGGACTCTTGTACAATAACTCTGTCAATTTCGCTATCCAATATCTACATATTGGAAGTTATATCTAAGCTAAATTTGTGTTCGTAGCATTGTCAAATCCCTTTGGAGAGTAACATCAAGAGAACCCACAAATCAATATCAACAACATCAAACAAGTCCAAGTGTTTCTACAATCTTACTTGAGGTTTACAAGAGATTCTCAAATAAGGTAAATCTATTTGTTTATTTATTTATCTTTTGTTTATCTGCTAATTTTTATTACTTATAATTTATCGAAGAAAGGATGACCCAGAGATATTAAAAGACCCAAAAAAAGATATGAATTTGAAATAAAATTTGGAGGACATGTCGTTCTAAGACTGTACAAGTCAACTAGGATCGGATATATTATCCTAACCAAATTCTATGGCCTTGACCAAGGAAGGAAAACATGTAATCTAAAGTTTAAAACTTTTCAGCTGATGTTTGTCTATGGATTTTGTGCATTGTACTCTTGGAATTTGGCATCATGTCATTTTACAAGGATAAAAAAGATAAACAAGAGACCTTAGAATGTGCTAAAGGAGAATGGTAAGGTTGTATTCATCTCAGAAAGAGTGTATTGTCAAAATTAGTAGTGCCAAAGAGTGAATTGCCAAATTTGAGTGTCTACATTTCCCCCTTTTAAGTATGAAATGAAATTACATGCATAAAGTAAAAGATACGTGAGTGTGTAGAAACACTTTATCTTCACTCAAATGTTTGTTTTGTAGAATCTTGTTTTGCTTGGTTTTGGTATGTTCCATGATGAAACCTAAAACACAAAGTGTAGTCAATGTCCATGATAAATAATCAAAATTTAACTCAACTGTAAAGTGTAATATGAAAGACTTACATTTTCATAAGAATGAAATGAAAGGGATGTGAAAAATGAATATACATGTTTGTTTGCAGAGGGAGAAACTCCCATGATTTTCTTGTGCTTCAAGATTTTCTTTGTTGATTTTTCCAAAGGACTATGAGTCCCCAATTGTGTTAAGGATAAACTAGAGTGTTAGGTGCATGTAATCCAATATTGAATGTTTGGGAGAGAAGAAAAGGAATGAAGCACCAAAAAAACCCACTAAGTAAGAAGACCATGTATCAAAGTTATTCAACGACTTTGATATCTTACCCTTTAAGTATAAGAGGAAAGAAAAGTCTACCTATGAAGAACTTAGTCAGTTCAATACCTTCCATAACCCCACGATCCATACCATTACAGATGGATCTAGGCCTAATTTTGTAAACAAGGACATAGTAGAAAAGAGAATCAGTGCCCCCGTGCCCTTCCCATATGTTGCACAAATGAATAAAATTTGTAATTTACTAAATGTTGATGAAGGAGACTTATACCCCTAAGATTCTTGAAAACGTAGAAGAAACTAAATGTCATGACAAAGAATGAGTGAATTACTTCATTCCCCCTGTATTACTCTAAACTGAGTGAAATGATTCTAAAAATGTGCCAAAAACCTGAATTTGTAGCTAAAAAATTTGAAACTTTTGTGAAATTTGATGTAACTTCCCCTAGGAAAAATGTATGGTAGGGTCAAAATTGTACCGTATAGTTTTGACCAATCAATACATTTCTAAACATGTGAATTTTTGTCTAAATTTCTATGTTTGTCATTTTTTTCTAAATTTATATGTTTGTCTAGATTTCTAAGTACCTACACCTTGTTTATACCTGTATCATACCCCATAATTCTCCATATGTCTACTATAAATGTAGAATATGCCCAAATGAATGTCCCCTCTTTTGAGGCATGTGCCAAAAACATATTAAGCACATGGCTCAAAATAAAATATGTGTGTACATGCACTATATGTATAAAAATTGTAGGAGAGTGTAAGATGTTGAAGAGGTGTCCATCTTGAAGAATTTGTACCTATAAAAAGGAAGGTGTTTCTACATGGTGGTAACCATGGCACATAATAAAAATAATGATAGGAATAGATATAAACCATGATAACAATATTAGTAAAAAATACATATAAGATAATATAAGTATAATAAAAGTGAGATCAAATTAAACAAATATGGAAATAATGTCACACACAAGGCATAAAACTTCAAACATAGTACACCTGTGGTGTCGCAAGACAATCAAGGCCACAAGCCTATAGATGAGAGAAAGCAAGAGTAGAAAAACTAGGAATAACACCACAAACACGGGACACCCACAGTGTCACAACACAATCAAGGCACATAGGTTGTAATCAATGAAAATAAGTAAACAATAATACACACAAGAAAGCATACATGAAATAAGATTTTCAAAACATGATAACATACTACAATAACCAATAAAGGTGAAAATATGTGAAACAAGAGATGTAATAATTACACAAGACACATGTGTTAGTCATGTTATCTAAAAATAGAACGTGTACAAAATATATGCAATCAAGCATAATGATGTAGACACAAAATCAAGCACTTGGGTACATTTTTAGGTCCTATAAGCAAGCTAGCATTTACGTGATTCCTAAGTAAGAAAACTAGTGGTTGACAACTATCTTTGGCATATTTTCCTTGTCTCTTGTTTTCTATCTGGTCTTACACACCCTACAACCTAGTCATTACTTTACTTGTTTATCTTTTATGACTTCAGACACTAGCGCCAAACCAAGATACCAATGCCTAGCCAACCTCATCCCCTCTAGGTTCCACATACATATTTCCACCTTACTCACTCTTTTTGGCCTCTTTTATATTTTAGGAATCTTATTTTCTTATGGGCCATCCTTCTAGTTATCAATTACGAAATTCAAACAAAGGGAATCATATAAATACATATTTATGTGATAAAAATAAAGGACCAAGCTCTAAGAATACTTACTATCACCTAAGCTTGCATCCAAAAAACTGAAAGGTGTCTATATAACATCCATTCAAGGGATAGGAAATTACATTTTCTGCATAAACTGCATATGAAGGGGAAGTTCATTCTATTCCATACACACATTTGTATCTTTTAGAAAATCCAGCCCACTATCTAGTGCATCCTAGAGCACCATTCTTACACACACTCATAAGAACTACATGGATTTTGATATATAGCACAACACTCAATCGTAAGCTCACTCAGTCAGGTGATCATTGGGGTTAATATGACTCCCCATATTGCATCTTTCTTTTTTGGTTTTGATGTAGTTTTGTGGGTTTTGGAGGTGAACATCTATTTTTTAGGTTAAAGGTACACTTGGAGATCAAGGTGCAACATACAGGTGACCAAAAGTGAATATCATTGAAAATTGTGTGACACATTAAAGATCAATTTTTTGAGAATTTTCGCGGTCTTGGGCACCTAGTATAGGTCTCTGGTGCCAATGTGTATGTTCCCCACTCGAGGCGCCCTAGCCTGAGCCTTCATTCATGCCTAAGCTCCATAATTTTCAGTAGGCCTATTATGACAACAGTTCACTTCCCAATATGTGCAACAGTTTTCCAAGTCTACATCATTCCCATATTGTGAACCATATCATGTAAGTCTTCTTTCTCCATCTCTTTCTTAAGGTTTCATATTTCATATCTTAGTTTACTTGATTCATTTCTGTATTTTACTATTTTTGCATCACTTACTCTGTGATATGATTTAATAGTTCTATTTTTTACTCTAAATAATTTGGTGAACCCGTCCGATCAAATCCTTCTTTCTTATGCCTATTACCATAGTGGTCAATTTGAGTCTTTTTGAACCCATCTGAGCTTCATACCATCTACCTTTAGGGTTTCTAGGAATCAATGGTTGAATTTCAATATCCTTTTATCTAATGGCTCAATATTATGAACCTCTTTAACACATTAAAAACCTCTCATAGTAGCAATCATATGATGAGGATACCATCATTGATCAAGAGACATCCACAAGATCATACATAATTCTCTCATTCAAGTGCTTACGTGTAGGCCTCTAATCTAGCATGAGCTCTACATGTTATTAATTCTTTTCTTGATGCCAAACACTCTTGAGATGTTGCTTTTGTGCCCCTTGTAGGTTCTTCTTTAATTTCCATGGCCTCCACCCAACGCCTTAACATTCCTACTTCCATTGTTCATTGTCCATTCATATTACTACCCCTACCAACTCATTTCACTCCACAATGCTTATTTCATCACACATGACTAACTTCCTCTTTCCGACACTCAAGACTTATCCTCTCTGTATCAGGATCTTCCAAGTTCAAATCCATCAACTTTAGTAGGATACTTCCCATGCATCTTATCCACCTCTTCACTCCTCCTTACTCCTTCGCATACTCCATTCACATCCTACCATTTATTCTTATTGCACTTCCCCCCTAAATTTTTCACTCCTAATTTTTCCACCTTAAATGGCCATGGTTACCCTTAAGAGCATCTTAGAACTTTTCATTTGACATTTCTCGATTATATGGATGATCATACATTACTAGCTAAGTTATTTCATATGAGTCTTAAAGATTACGCCATGTGTTGGTTTTATGATCTACATGTTTATTCAGTAACATCATTGTACGCATTTAGCCGATGCTTTGCTATTACACATTTTTCAATCAATATCAATGGCTACCAATATCTCTTACGCTCAAATCTTTCAAAAATGGAAACAAGGATCTAACGAGCATCTTGTTGACTATATATTATGTTATACCTAGAACAATTTATCTAAGATGACCAATGTACTCATGTTGATTCTCAAGTTACAAGATCTATTTTGTCCAAAGTCTCTTACCATCCACTTGCAGGAGAGTGTTATTTTTGAAGACCTCTCCCTCATTTAATCAATTATGCCATAAACCTTAGTTACCTACAAGAATTCAAAGTCCTATCTATGGGAAAATCTCAAATTATCATGATCACTGTTTCATCTTCATATTCTAATCAGGTTTCAAGCTAAAATCCTCTTTCAATGCCTTCTCCTAATCTCACTGAAGCAAAAATCTATTATTAATGTTGTTCTCACTCCTGAAAAAGATTCAATGGCAACCTCCAAAGTGTACATTTCACAAAGTTTCCTTAATGCACCTCAATTTATTATTGCCACAACTCATTCAAAAAGAAAATCTTATTATGCTTCCACCACTACTCAATATTGATCCATCTCGTCCCTTGTGGCCGCAATTATGAAGAAAATGCTAAAATCTGAATATCATCGATGTGTTGCGTAACTCAACTGATCGATTGGTTTAAAATTAAGCATCTCATTCAATATCTTATCGATAATAATGCAATCACGCTCCTTCTGAGCCATTCTACATCCACATCCATTCAATGATAAGACTAAAATCTCAAAATATTTAAAGACCCTATTTCCCAAACATGACAATGTAAGTTGTTAATTCTTCTGTCCAATCATACATATCAAGTGATGTGCCTCCCCCTTCATCAAGGGCCTCTTGATTTTATTAGTTACTAATGTTGATGCATCAGCACCACTCCATTAAATTTTCAGATAATGATTATCATGCTACATTTTCTTCTAATTCATTACATATACATGCCTCTATTGGATCATATACTGTCAATAACACCATAATGTAATTGAGCTGCTCCTATCAGCCTGTGTGTTTTCATTCTAAGTCGATCAATGAAAACCAAAAGCTCTAATATATGATATTAAAGACCCAGTTGCCCTAATTATTTCGGACACAGAAAGTTTTTTATTCTTCATTCTAATCATACATATCGCGATGTGCCTCCCCCTTCATTGGGGCATTCTTGATGATTTATAGTTACTAATCCTTGATACATCACCACGTCACTCAATTACATTCCTTCAGATGAATGATTATCATGTCTACATTTTCTTTTGATTCATTACACATTCAAATATGTTATCGACTAATAAAGGATTTCCACCATGCACTCCATTGCCTCTACCTCCTCTTAATGACATTCTTCCACCAACTTCATTATGTAGTCCTGTAGACACAAAATCTCAAAATATTTAAAGACCCATTTAGTCCTAAACATGAAAATACTATTCATTTGATTCTTCTTCCAATGAATACAGGTATCATGATGTGCCTCCCCCTGTCATTGGGGCCATCTTAATTCTTATAGTTTCTACTATTGATGCACTGCCAACCACTCACATATACTCACCCATTTTTGGATCAATGATTCCATTATGGCTACCTTTTATTCTAATTCTTTACACATGGGGATGCATCCATCGAACCTCAGTAATGGGGGTCAATAACATGATGATCCTGGTCCATCATCTCCTATCAGTGAACCATGTGCCTTTTTACACTTTCTGACTCACTTCATGGGCACTTATCTAACCATATCCAGCTCTCTCATATTTCATATTGGTTGGCATTCTTCAGGGGTTAGTTATGAAATTACATCATAGAATATCGTTACAATATAAAGTCTCTGAGACCATGATGTGTTTTCATTCTCTGTGAAATACTATCCTCAATTGAAGGATGTGACATCCATCTTAGGTCTTCATTTGGCATCTTCACATCTCAAGCAATTAAATCACAATGCATCATTTTTGTTCATCTAAATTACACTTCATAATGAAATAAGTTTTCACTCTCAAAGGAGTTCCATCCATGCCCACCATTACTTACATCCTCTTCAAATGAGGTACGCTCTTCTAACTAGTTATCAGAATCTAGTGCACCCCTGGGCCTCTCAAGATGCACCTAAGGCATGATTGCTACACACTAGCTCTCATATTAATGTATGACCTACTATCATAGTCTAAGATGTAATCTCAATGCTTAGTCCACTAAGTCCACCATCTGTTGACGTTAAGTCCCATACTCTGGCAGCCACTTCATATAGGATATTCACCACTCCTACACTTCCTAGGTCTACTTCACATAGACGCTCATCTTGGGTTCTTGCAGGTGATTCCTTCACATACAGTGAATTACACTGACATCCTGTACGCAGTTCAGTAAGGTCTCCTATCACATGAAGAGTGCATCATGCGAACATGCTAGGCCTCCTTAAATGTAGTTTTTTTTGCACCACTTAGCACTCCTTTACACCAGGTGCTGCACCAAATCCTTCATCACATAGATCTGCACTCACTGATGCCCATAGTCACTCTCCATACACCACCGAGTCTTAGCCATAGATTGCTCACACACCTGCTTATAACCTCAAAAAATTGGGTCGTAGGACCCTTTCCTCTTCTTGTTTGGCTAGTTCACACTGTGACACACTCTAGCATCATAAACTTGAATTGGCATCATGCTTACTCCCCCCTCTTACCATCATCAGGTGTTCTATCATTGCTACTATTACACCTTAGTTGTTTGGGATAATTCCTATCTTCTAAGCCATCTTATCACAACATGACACACATCTTGTATCATCACTAACCTATTTGGCGTAACTCTAGAATATCCATAGTTCATACTTAACTACTAATGATCTAAATATGAAATGAACCTCAAACACATCATGGTCATGATCTTTATGCTTTACGCTTCTATCATGGCTCTCTATTTTAGTTGCACAGGTTTCTCAAACTGATTTCCCGATGAGATATCACTCTATTACCATGATGTTCATTCTTGATTGTTTAGACACCATTTATCTTGATGATAATATGTCACCTCATCGAAATACGTCATATATTCACTCATCTGTTGTGATGACACGCTACTCCTACTCACATCTAACATTGCATACAATTCCATCTGGACTCATACACACAGCATATTACATATCTTGGTTTCAAGACTTATTCTATAGCTTTTTTATCCACGATCACATGTCTCAACTATGTTTTCCATGCTAGACTTAAGGATGACTTAGTCATGTCAATATGTTTGTTCTCATTGTACATCGCATTCACTTGGTATGTCTACTATATGTTCTCATATCAGTAGATCCTATTACAGGATTATACACATTACCAGATGCCTCTTTTGGCATTGATACCTATTACACTAAGTCCCATCAAGACCACCTTACTGGGCATCTACTTAGTCGTCACCCATTGATCAGGTGTTATCATGTCTACTCATATACCATCTTCCTTAGTCTTACTAGCCAAATATCAAGGGTCTTACTTATTGCCATTGTCATCGAATACAATGGACATTATGACAATGACTTGCTTATCTTTACTAACATAGTTAATCAGGTATCTTCACGTGCATCATGTTTCTTATAGAACTCATATGCACTACACAATGGTATGTTTGATACATTTTTCTTGGCAATTTCTTTCTATCTTGTATGGGCTCCTAAATCTTTTGGGCTATGTACATCTAATGATCATTTTTTTATCACTACTGAGGTATGCTTCTTTGGTCAGTTTAGCTCCGCCTGATTGTATCCACTCAACATCCTCTTGAGTGATGGCCCTAATGTCTCTGAAACTCCATCTATCCATTGCAGTCTATCAAGTTATATTCAAGCCATTTGCTTGTTACAGGTATTCTTTTGATGACCTCCTGCTATTAAGTCATTTACTCTACTAACACAGTCTATCTAATCCACTTTATTTAAAAATTAGTGAAACTTGGTCTCCTCTCAACTCTTCTGCAATGTCATCAATCCCACATAAGCTCCTACAAATCACTTTAGTTCATATCAGAAATTACTGACCTTACATTAATCCACTGAGATGTGCTTTTAACTACCGACCGTCAAATACACTCACACACAATAAGGTGGGGCATAGCATTGGATGAAAAAATCACCCCATACATCATCTCAAAGTTAGCAGTTACCACATCTCAACATACTTACAAAATTAGCACAGAAAAATAGTTAGCATGAATGAATTCCTCTATACCATTTGACTTGGGTCCTGTTCAGTGGCGAATCATAGCACCCCTGTGACTTCACATCAGGCTTGACTGGTAGTTCACATGTTTTAGGAATCCATATGTGATTGCATCTCACATGGAAACACTCTCTCCAATTGTGGGATCTATATCATTACTGAGATTTGTGAATCTCCAGATCATAGAGGCCGGTTATTCAAACTCCTCATGCATGTATCAGACTCTAATGCTTGCTACGAGTCTACAGAGGTTACATGATCCTAATCCTACATACTAAATTGCAAGCGCACCTCCTTACAAGGATTAGTATAGTGTACACATCTTGAATTACAAACTATACATCAAAGATGGTGATGCACCAAAAGGATTGGTGAATATTTTTGTCATGCACACATCCTACATCTTAACCAAAGTGTTGCACTCACTAAAACTATGACACAGGCTGATAAGATATAATTTAGGATCTAAAATCGAATGCCGAGGGTAATACAAATCAACTGAAACTCATTCATACACAGCTTTGCATTCATCATTTCCAACCTGTCAAGACCATGTGACATTACAACCTCAGAGTTAGGTAAAAAGTATGTTACAATCTTTGAAGATGGTCTGATTTCTTGCATCAATCACTTGCTGGAGGTGAAAGAAGAAGATTTAGGCTATGCATCAAAATGTTCCACACTAATTGTGAAATGATGCCATATGATTCTGGCTTTTATCATAATGCATGGGTCGAGCTCCAGGTTGCATATTATTAACACTACACATATGTTGTTGCAAATCAGTAGCACCCCTGGATGCAAATCAAGGTTCTAAATGATGTTTAGAGCATCCAGTGTGATTACACAACATGGAAACCTCTCTCCAAGTGTGGAACTTGTGAAAATGAGAGAGGAATCTCTAGAATAGAGGCTAGTTCCTCAAACTCCTCTGATTTAGATCTATATTTTGCACAACTACAGAGGTTCTAATCCTAATTCTACCCTAGATTCAAGGAGACAGGGATAAAAATGCAAAAATGAAACTAAACTAAAGATGGTGATGCACCAAAAGGAGTGGTGAAACATTTTTTGCCATGTAAATAGACACAAATTCATGAAATGCAACAAGGGAAAACATACACAAGCTGATAGATGTAATTAGAGGTCTTAAAATGAAGTAAAACAATACAAACAGAGGACTGAAAGCATTCACAGAGTTTGCACTATCAATTCCATGTAAAAATCTCTTGCATTCCACCATCAAAGAGGTATAAACCTATTACAAACTGTGAAAAAGGTGTGATTCTTACAACTATCACTTGCTGGAGGTGAAAGAAGAAGTTTGCAATGCCAAAAAGTGTTCAACCATGAAGAAATGAGCCAAATTTGGCTTTTACAGTGCATGGGTCGAGCCCAGGAGAGAGAAAATGTAAAAAATGTGGGAGCCCATTCCTCATTGATGGAAAATGCATTAAAACAGCATGGAGGACCTTACAAACCCATACCTTGTCATTTTTGACCATATTGGAGAAGAATGCAACCCATTCTGTATTAAATTTGGTTGTTGAAATGTCATTTCTGGCCATGGACACGTACCAGAACCATTTTTGAATTTTCTCTCTCCAAATTGAACCAAAATTATAAATTGACCATGGAATCATGTAGATAATTTTAACAGCTCTCCAATGATATACGGCCGCTTCCCCTTTTCGAACGTGAAAATCTGAGCTCTGGATCAAAAGATATGATCGTTTGAAGATTTAGGGCAAAAACGGCCCAAAAACGGATCGGCGGGAAAAAAATTCAAATTTTACCTCTTTTTTGTCTTTGGAAAATTTTTCAAAAATTCCCCACGCTCCACTAGTTGGATGCCATGTGGCAGCTTCCTATTGGCTGCGGGCCTCAAATGGGAAAGTTTTCCACAAAAACTCCGTCGGGCCATAACTTGAAAAATATAAGGAGTTAGGAGGCAAACTTTACCTTTCTTGGAAAGCTGAGAGAGACCTCTATCTGATGGTGCCATTTCCAGAAAGCTTGGAGTGCCTTAAAATCAAAAAATGTAGACTGAGGAACAAGAGAGGCAAGGACACAAGGAGTTAGCCACAAAAAATTAGTTGGGGCACATTTTGGATAACAATTTTGGATAACAATTTTTGCGACTCAGAGGGGTCATCTGCCTGCTAGATGAAAGTACCAGTAGCCTGAAGTAGTCCATTGGGCATGGAGCCATCAAATATTCTGTTTAGAACCCCAACTGACTTAGAATGTGCAAGGAGGAAGATGGAATATCACATGATGGAAGCAAGGACTACAAAACATCTCCAGGGACAGCAAGCTGTGCCAAAGCACTTAGGGAAAGCAAAACTAACCTACAGCAAAACAATGTGCAAAGCACTTGGAGGAATGAAAATCTAATCTAATATTTACAAGGTGGTAAATTTCCCTCTAGAAGCAACACTTGAGATAGATTCCATTGACTGGAATCTGCAGTTCTTCACCATCCAATGAGGCCAATTGGAAAGCATTGTTGTTCTTGCACTTCGTGACCATGTATGGGCCACTCCAAATGGCATCAAATTTTGAATGCCTTCCCGGTTTTGCTCTATTCACATCCCATTTCAACACTAGATCTCCAACCTGAAAAGATCTATCCTTGGCCTTCCTATCAAAGGTCTTTTTGATCAAAGCTTGATCCTTTTCCATTGCTTGGGATGCCTGATTTCTGACCTCCTGCAGCTCCATCAACTCTGCATATCTCACCTCCATGGGCTCAAACTCTAGCAACTCTAATTGCTTCATGAGTTCCAATGTTGGCAACTCAAGTGACATGGGCAAGATTGCCTCTCTTCCATAGACAAGTTTGAATGGAGAGTTACCTGTGGATCTCTTGGGAGTTATCCTATCAGCCCATAAGGCTGATTTCAGTTTGGTATGCCAAGACCTCTGATTCTCATCAAGAGTCCTCCTAATGATCCTCAACAAGTTCTTGTTTGTAGACTGGCCTGGCCATTACCTTGAGGGTAATAGTTTGATGAAGTGCTTAGGTAGATCCCGTTCTTGACAGCCCACTCAGTCACCTTAGATCCAATGAATGCCAATGCATTATCTGAGATTATTGTAGCAGGTATACCAAATCTGGTCGCTATCCCCTCATAAAAGTCTAAGATGCTGGACTCATTTGCTTCTTTGAGTGCTACTGCTTCAGTCCATTTGGTGAAGTAGTCCGTGGCTGTCAAAATCCATTTGTGCCCTTGACTTGAATTGGGATTAATGACTCCAATGAAGTCCAAACCCCATTGCATGAATGGCTGGTCAACTGAGATTGGATGCAATGGAAGGGAAGCAAGTCTCTCTTTTCCTGTGAAGAATGCACAATTCTTACACCTCTTAATCCATGCATAACAATCACTGAAAATTTTAGGCCAATAATAACCAGCCTTCATGATTTTTAGAGCTGTCACTCTTGGTGCAAAATGACCACCAGCTGGTCCACCATGGAACTCTTCCAACACCCTATGAATCTGATTTGTGCTAATGCATCTCAGCAGCACTCCATTCACATCTTTCTTGAACAAAACTCCATCAACAATGGCATATGGGACAGCCTGCAATCTGAAGTGTCTTCTTTGGGTCTTGTTCATCTCCGGAGGGCATAGGCCTGTGCTTAGGAAGTGCATTATACCTTGGGTCCAGCAAGGAGTGGGGGCAGCATTGTCTTCTTCTTGAGTGCCACATGGCTCATGGCTGTCTTGAACTGTCAAAACAGCCTCTCCTTCATTGCATGCTTCTTTTTGCTTCCCCAAAACCAGCTGCTCACACAATCCTTTTCCTCTTACCAGCTTGGTGATTTTGATCTCAATGTCATACTCCATGACACGGGTGATCCAACCTGCCCTTTTCTCATTCAAATCTTTGTTGAGGAGGAAGTCCTTAACCCCAGCATGTGAGACCAGCAACTGGACCTTGTTGTTTGAGACTAAATGCTTGAATTTCTTCAAGCTTCTGATTACTGCCAGCACATGCTTCTCAATAAAAGAGTACCTCACCTCATAGTCATCTAGGCTCTGGCTGAAGAAGGCAATTGGCTGCTCATCATTATCCTTGTTCTGCTGTACCAAAATGGCAGAAATAGTGTCATTACCTCCAAATGCATAGAGGATGAAATCCTTGGAGAAGTCCGGGTTGATGAGAGTTGGTGCTTGAGAGATGGCTTCTTTGATTGCTTCAAAACTCTCCTTGCCTTCTGCTGTCCACTTGAAATCCATGCTCTTCTTTAACATTTTGGTGATGGGCTTGACAAGGGCTGCAAAATCTGGGACAAACCTCCGAACAAAGTTTATCCTCCCCAAGAAACTCTGAAGGGATTTCTTGTGGCTTGGCAATGGTAGTGCTCTTATGGCTTCAACCCTCTCTGGATCAATTGCTAATCCTTCTTTGGAGACAATATGGCCAAGGAGCTTTCCTTCATGTGCAAGAAAGATACACTTTCTTAGGATTTAAAGACACTCCAAATCTCCTGCACCTTGTGAAAACTTGTCTCAAATGAGAGAGGTGGTCTGCTGCATTTTTGGAAAAAACAGTGATATCATCAAGGTAAATCAGCACCACGTTGTTAATCAAACCTTTGAACACCATGTCCATTGTCCCTTTGGAAGGTAGCACCAGCATTGGACAGCCCAAATGGCATTTTCCTATATGCAAAAGTTCCCCATTTGGTTGTGAAGGCTGTCTTGAACTGGTCTTCCTCCTTCACCATAATCTGATTGTAGCCTGAGTAGCCATCAAGTAGTGAAAACCTCTCGGAGCCAGCCACAACTTGCAAGATTTGCTCCATGGAAGGGAGTGGGTAATGGTCCTTGAGAGATGCTCTATTTAAGTCTCTAAAATCAACACACAATCTGATCTCCCCACTCTTCTTTCTGATTGGAACCAAGTTGGCAACCCAACTAGAATGCTTGATTGGGAATATGATTCTTGACTCAATCAGCTTGTCCAATTCTTTCCTCATGAGAGGCTCCATGTGTGGATTGACTGGTCTTTGTTTCTGCCTGACAGGCTTAGTATTTGGATCCAATTCAATGGTATGCTAAGCTAAGTTGGGATTGAAACCTTTCAAATCTTCATAGCTCCAAGCAAACACATCATGGGAATTCTTGACACAGCTGTATGAATTCATACCTTTCTTTTTCAGTTGTCATCTTTCCAATTTGCAATGGTTTGTTCTCTTCTACCAAGATGGATACTGAATCCTCTCTCTTGACCTGAATGTTTACTTTCTCCTTTCTAAACTGATCATTGGGATTAAAAATGGACTCCAAAGTGATAAGTCCCTTGGGCAGCTTGTTAGTTCTCAGCTGTACCACCTGGTCACCATACTGTTGTTCCAACTTTTCTTGATTCTTAGCTGAGAACTCAGCTTCTTCTTGCAAGAAATGGATGATTTGCTGGTCATTCTCAAACACTTGCCAACTGACATTGTTATCTGGCACTGAAGGCCTCACAATCACGTGGATGTTTGGTTGTACCTTGTCTTTTTGAATGCTTTCCACAATGTCAAAGGCTGCCCCTACTGCTGCAAGCCTATCAGCAGCTTGATTCTCTTTCCTAGGAATGGATTTGATGCCAAAACCCTCAAAATCTTCCATGAGGTCCCACACCCTGTTCTTGTAGCACCTGAGTAGATCATTCTTGGCAGCATGTTGTCCCTTGACCTGATTTACAATCAATTCACTGTCACCAAAGACTTGCAAGTTCTTTATTTTCTTCTTGATTGCCCAATGCATCCCTTGCACCAAGGCTTCATATTCAGCAGTGTTATTGGAGCATGCAAACTGAAATCTAAAATCTGAATAGTACTTTACTCCTTGAGGTGAAACAAGCATAGCTCCACCTCCTGCACCTTGTCTACTCCTTGATCCATCAAAAAACAGCTGCCATACCTCATTGTCATCTTCATGGTTTGGCTTGGTGATGCTAGGAATAGGCTGATTTTCTTCGTGTATGCAATAGACCCCTAGCTCAGATTCTTCCACTTCTTGATAAGGATCAAAAGCATGTACCTTGTTTTCCCATTCATCAAGAGTTAGATCCGGGATGCTTCCAACCTTGGTGTCAGCTTCATCAGTGCTTGGGTGGTCTTCTTGATCAAATGCTGAACAATTGGCGTTGATCTGACTTGGAGTGTAAGGCTCAATGTGGAAGTTTGCAATAGGTTCAGACCTGATTGTAGCCTTAGTTCCATACCTTGTTCTAAACAGCATGTGTGACCAATCAGCAGACAAATATCCCCCAATCTTGGCTGTGAAGTCCCTTGACAAGCATAGGGCAAAGAGTGGTGGAAGGTCTATGACTGATACATCTTGTAAAACAACAACATTTGGACATGCATGCAAGGTAAGACTCAAGTTTCTAATCACCCCAACTGTTGTTACTGCTGTCCCATCCAGCTGCACTACCCCTTTGGATATGGTTTCATACTGGAGCCCTAGCTGATCAGCTATTTGTTTAGGCATCACTGAGCTACTTGCCCCGGAATCTATCATGCAATTGTGCACTAACTGATTTCCAATGATTAATGAAACATAGAAAGGAGGGGGCTTCAACATTTTACCTTGCTGTCCTCCATGATTTCCCTCAGGCTGGGCAGCATTTGTGAGCACTTTCTCTTGCATCTGAACTTGCTGATTCGAAGTTGGCCAGTCCTTCATGGCAGCTTGTAACAAGTCTCTTTGGCCTGGGATAGATAGGGATTCCCACATTGATATATTAACATTTGTCTTCTTCATCTGATCAATGATATTGAATGGTGATGAAGGATCTCTTTGCTGTCCCTTTGCTTGTACATTCACTCCTTGCACGTGGGCAGCAATAACTGGTATTTGAGTTGGTCTAGGAGCTGTTCTTGGCTGCCCTTGTGCATTTGAAATTGGATTTTGCTTGCCAACCATTTGTGGAGCCATGGAAGGTTGTGGATTGGTTGGAGCTAATGGCTGTTCTTCACCCAAATTCCTTCTTTTTGACCTTGTGTTGGCTGCAACACCTTGGGAAACTACCTGATTCATGCCACAAAAATCCTCTGCTTGCCAATTTACCAATGTGGTGTCATTTGGGGCTGATTGCTGTTGGAATGTTTCTTGTTGTTGGTTGTTTCCTTGACTACCCTCACCCTCCACACCAGTAGTTGTCACCATTAATGCTTGATTCAAAGCACCATTGAAGCACATGGATTGGTTATGAGGTTCATTGCATGGAAAACACCAATCATACTCCTGAGCAATGTTGTTTTGTGTTGGCACCAATGCCTTAGAGGTAGATATGGCATTAGGATTATAGGGCTGAAATGGTCTATTGGCAGGAGGCCTTGTTTGATTTACATTTGCAGCTGGATTAGGAGGTCTTTGTGGTTGGTATGGCTGCCTGTTAGGCTGAGCTTGGGGCTGGTAAGAAGGTCTAAAACCTTGGGCTTGTTACCTTTTGAGAGTAACTAGCTCATTGCCTAGGTTTTGCAATTGCTTCATGACTTCTTGAAGCTCATTTGGGGCACTTGGAGATGAAGTAGAAGCTTCATTTGAACTCTGATTTCTAGGAGTGGGAGAAGGAGCCAAATTAGGTGCTTGATTGGTATTTGGACTCTCTAAACTTGGAAACAATGGCATGGGAGGTCTAGGGGCTAGTTTTCCAGCTTGGATCAAACAATTTTCAGCCCTAATGGCAATGCTATAAGCCATAGGGATAGTTATGCCTCCCATGGATTGAATCAACATAGAAATATCAGAATTTAGAGCTTTGAGATAATAGAGAAAAGCACCTTCTGCTGTTGGCCTAACTGCCACTGGAATTCTCTCCCAAGTCTTTTGAAATCTGAAGTTGAAATTGGTCAGCTGTTCATTGGGAGCTCTCTTGATGGTTGTCAGCTGCTCCAAAAGAGACAAGTTGTCTCCCTTCTCTCCAAATTGCTCATGAAGTGCTATACACAGCTGATTCCAATTTGTGATAGAACCAGCTCCAAGGCTTCTAAACCATTGCAATGCTTTCCCCTTGAATGAAGATGCCAGCAACTTGACAGCCACTTGCATCTCATTGATTTCATGAATTGCACAAAGGTTAGCAATATCCTTAACATGATCACCTGGAGTAGTCTGATTTTCTCCAGTGAAGTATGGAATGTTCTTCAAGGCTGCAATAGGAATTGGATGTTGTGCATTGAGGGCAAGTGGGCTGTTGCCTGTGAAGTTGACATAGGGGTTGTTTTGCGCCATTCTAATTGGTCTTAAAACCCTTGTTGACTGAATGAAAGGCCTACCAGGTGGAGGAGTTGAGAGAGTTCTGTTTGGTGGAGATGGAGACCTTTGAATCCTTCTTCCACTTTGCCTTACTCTTGGAGATAACTGCAGATATTCAAACAACACCTCTTCTTCTCCAGCTCTTGACCTTGTAGTGATTCTTCTCATGAGTTTTCAGGCCTGCACTGCTGAAACCAGTTGATTCTTCCCCTTTGGAGTCGCCAGATATGCAAATTATAGCTCTTTTCAAGCAAGAAAATTGCAGCAGATGCACATCAACTTTGCTACAATAAAAATGAGACCTCTAAGGTCCCACCGGGCGTGCCAAAACTGTTGTTGCAAATCAGCAGCACCCCTGGATGCAAATCAAGGTTCTAAATGATGTTTAGAGCATCCAGTGTGATTGCACAACATGGAAACCTCTCTCCAAGTGTGGGACTTGTGAAAATGAGAGAGGAATCTCTAGAATAGAGGTTGGTTCCTCAAACTCCTCTAATTTAGATCTATATTTTGCACAACTACAGAGGTTCTAATCCTAATTCTACCCTAGATTGCAAGGAGACAGGGATAAAAATGCAAAAATGAAACTAAACTAAAGATGGTGATGCACCAAAAGGAGTGGTGAAACATTTTTTGCCATGCAAATAGACACAAATTCATGAAATGCAACAAGGGAAAACATACACAAGCTGATAGATGTAATTAGAGGTCTTAAAATGAAGTAAAACAATACAAACAGAGGACTGAAAGCATTCACAGAGTTTGCACTGTCAATTCCATGTAAAAATCTCTTGCATTCCACCATCAAAGAGGTATAAACCTGTTACAAACTATGAAAAAGGTCTGATTCTTACAACTATCACTTGCTGGAGGTGAAAGAAGAAGTTTGCAATGCCAAAAAGTGTTCAACCATGAAGAAATGAGCCAAATCTGGCTTTTACAGTGCATGGGTCGAGCCCAGGAGAGAGAAAACGTAAAAAATGTGGGAGCCCATTCCTCATTGATGGAAAATGCATTAAAACAGCATGGAGGACCTTACAAACCCATACCCTGTCATTTTTGACCATATTGGAGAAGAATGCGACCCATTCTGTATTAAATTTGGTTGTTGAAATGTCATTTCTGGCCATGGACACGTACCAGAACCATTTTTGAATTTTATCTCTCCAAACTAAACCAAAATTATAAATTGACCATGGAATCATGTAGATAATTTTAACAGCTTTCCAATGATATAAAGAACGTGAAAATCTGAGCTCTGGATCAAAAGATATGATTGTTTGAAGATTTAGGGCAAAAACGGCCCAAAAACGGATCGGCGGGAAAAAATTTCAAATTTTACCTCTTTTTTGTCTTTGGAAAATTTTTCAAAAATTCCCCGCGCTCCGCTGGTCGGATGCCACGTGGCAGCTTCCTATTGGCTGCGGGCCTCAAATGGGAAAATTTTCCACAAAAACTCCGTCGAGCCATAACTTGAAAAATATAAGGAGTTAGGAGGCAAACTTTACCTTTCTGGAAAGCTGAGAGAGAGATCTATCTGATGGTGCCATTTCTAGAAAGCCTTGAGTGCCTTAAAATCAAAAAATGTGGACTGAGGCACAAGAGAGGCAAGAACACAAGGAGTTAGCCACAAAAAATGAGCTGGGGCACATTTTGGCTCTTATATGTCATTATCTTTACCATAGAGACATGCACATTCACACGCTTCTCTAGTTGTGATCACAAATACAAGTCTCCTACACGTATCATGGATGCTCACCTCCTACCACTCCTATAATGTTTAATGGGGGCATCCACATTCATCTCTTACCGGTGTTATTGTTTCATTTTGTACTTAGCACTTTACATCACTTGCTTATACATGCTTTTCACATATGGGTTACCTTCCTGACATGCTAACAACTACTTCATGTGTAACATTTATTTCTAATATTATTTTCTTCCATGGATATTTGTTTATTCATCTCTTGTTTAATATTGTAAGCATACCTTGCCCTTTGTTTGGTGTGCACACTTGTTTTTTATATGCATCCATTGTGACCTTGAGTGCCTTACAAAATCATGAGTGATGTCACATGTTTGTAACCCACTTTTGTGGTCTATGATTGTAGTCCTATGTGTTTACTTTCTTTATCGCTTATACATTGTTTGTGTAGCTTACACATGTTCTCTACATGCATGTTTGTTTGTACTAACTCTTATTTTTAGCCACTTATTTACGTGTGTCTTACTTTCTACCAAGTGCATTCCCTATGGTGTTACGTGGCCAGTCCTCTTTTGGGGCCGTATTCTCCTATCAGTGACGTCGTATGTGCCCCCCAAAGAGGGAAGACATCATTTGGGGTTTTACACACTATTCAGTCCTTTCTACCAGTACAGCTCAGTTCAATTTCCATCCTTGACATTGTGGGTTATACAATGAGTGGGTTCAGACCAGTCTACGAACCCCGTACATAACATATTTTATAAGGAAGATTGTCCTTATCATTCTGGGGATCAATTACAGGTTGGAGGATACAATAGATTTCTTCTCTACACTACTTCGACCAGCGGCGTCGAATCACCCAAAAAAATAGATAGTACAAAGATCTCTTCACACATCTTTAGGGAAACAGTTACAAGTTGTAGAATAATGAAACTTTCTCCCTACACTTCTTCAGCTAGGGTGGTATGAGATCGCCCAAAATAATCATAGTACAGGATATCCTCTCTACACCCTTTGCTCTCATCATGGATCAGGTGCACATGTTCCTTTTACTTTTTCATACTTTTATTTACAATCTTTTTACTATATACATGTGTATTTGACTACTTAATCATCTTCTCCTTTACATGTCCATCCATGTGAGAAGAAAGCAGTCAATAACAACAAGAAACTACAACAAAGGCATCAACAAACAACAACAACAACAACATCATTCGGTAGTTCGTACCTCATACTACCATGCAATTACATTACACACATCAACAACTACACACGTGTTTCTGCCCTAGGTTCACTCTCATCAATTTTTTTCTCTTCTGTATCTTTAGTTTCCATGCCCCATTTGTTTTTCATTCCATGCTTTGTCTAGTCCATTTGCACACTTTCTACATCACTTTACATGGACATCACGTATGCATCTCTATCTACTTTATGTTACCAAGTGCTCCGCTCACCAACATAAAGTGGGGGAAAATGTAAACACAAAATCATGCACTTTAGGAATTATTTAGTCTCGGTCTCATACTACTATTCATATGGTTTTTTAGTGAAGAAAGTACTAATCGACCCATGTTCTTTGGCCATTTTTCTTTGTTTGTTGTCGTCACTACTGACCTCCCGCATATACTCACTCAGTCAGTTTTTTCCATTAGGTGTCGTTTTATCTCTAACATGGGCACCTAGCCCAGTACTGGGGCGCCCCAAGTGCCATGGTCCCATTTGGGGCACCATGATCCTTTTTACACTTTCTTGTCACTTTTTCAGAACTTTCTAGCCATTTAAACTTTCTCTCATTTTAATGGTCAGCATCTTCGGGGTTGATTACAAAATTAGAACAAGAAAACCATATAAATATAAATTAATGAGACCATAATGAGGGACCAAGCATTAAGCACTAAGCACTACCATAATGTAGACATAAAATCACGCACTTTGGGGATTATTTAGTCTCAGTCTCATACTACTATTCATATGGTTTTTGAGTTAAGAAAGTACTAATTAACCCATGTCCTTTGGCCATTTTACTTTACTTTTTGTCATCGTTGTCGACCTCCTGCATGTACTCGCCCAGTCATTTTTTCTGTTTGGCATTGTTTTGTCTTTGACTAGGGCACCCAACCTAGAACTGGGGCGCCCAATGCGCCCTGGTCCCATTTGAGATGCCTTATTGTTTTTACACTTTTCCGCCACTTTTTGGGCAATTTTTAGTTGTTTGAGCTTTTTATCTTTTTGGTGGTTGTCCTTTTCAGGTTTAAATACGAAATTAGAACAAGAGAACCATATAAATACAAAATTATGAGACCATAATGAGGGACCAAACACTAAACACTACTAGCATCACCTAAGGTTACATCCATCAAAGGCTCCATTTACATCCATCTAGCTCCATCACAAGGCACAAGGTTGGTTCATCTGCATCACACTGTATAGATGGAAGTTTATTATATTACATCCACCATTTTATTACATTTCTACACATATTTATTGCTTGTTACTTTCACAAAGTGTGACTGGCACAAGAACACCTAGGGCATGATTGCACACACACACATAGAACTACATCAGGTCTGAGATGTAGTACAATGCTCAGTTAATAAGTCCACCATTGTGGCCACTGAGGACAGTCTGACCCCTTCATATGCATCTTTCTTTTTTAGAGATTTGATGCTCATCTTGGGGTTTTGTAGGTGATTCCTTATTGTAGGTATTACAATGACATCTGATGTAGTTCAACAAAGTTAGTGCGATAAGGAGAGAACACAGGCGAACATCTAATGACACCTTAGAGGAGGGTTTCATGTTATTTCTGTAGACCAAGGTGCCCATATCTCATACCACGGCACCCACAGGTGCCCCTGTCCCTCTCCATGTGCCCAAGTCTAGCCAAAGAGCTCGGATCTGTTCTTTCTCAGGATTTGGTGTGATCATTTCCTCCTCCTGTTTTCCTAGTTCACACTACGACATAGTCCAACACCTTCATTGAATTAGCTAAGCTCTTCCTAACCCTCTTTTCACTTAAGGGTTTTATATTTCTACTTACTTAGTTTCTTGGGCCATTTTCTTTATGCATTTATTTGTTATTTACTATTATCCTTAATATTTATATTAACTTAGAATATCCACATGTTAGTTTATCAATGCCTCCTAGGCCTCTTAAATCTAAGGCACATCCTGCACCTATCTCTCATATTTGCACACAACCTACCTCATGACCCTATTGTCCGCATTGGTCCACTAGTCCACCTCATCGGCCTAAGTCTCCTACTCAGGAAGCCCCTTCACATAAGAGTTCACCACCTCCTTCACCACATAAGATTCCTTCACATGTACATCATCACTCTCATACACCACTGATTGTAGAGCACAGTCACATGCCTTTATCTTCTCAGACATTGGGTGGAGGACCCCTTCCCTTCACCCTCATTAGATATCCTACTTATCATCACACACTTGGGGGGAATCAAGCTTTCTCTTGCCCCCCTCATATCATCATTAGATATTTATTGTCTCTATTATTACACTCTGTGCTTCACCTTTAATCTTTCTTAACACACCTTGATACACATATTATATTGTCGTTACCCTATGACGCACTCTAGCTCCATGGTTCGTACTTGACTGTTGAGGGTCTAAATATGAAATGAACCTCACCACATTCACTTTTCACACTCTATCCTTCATGATATGTCTTTCTAGCCCACATTTTTCAAACCATTTCCCGATGATGTACTCTTGTTCTATGGTTCATTATTTATTGTTGAGGGGTCTTTTATACATGAACCTCATCTCATACACATCTGTCAGGGGGCACACTACTCCTATCACATTCACACATTGCATACCATCCCATCACACTCATTCACTACATTTGCATATCTTGGTTACACTTACTCTTACTTGTTTATACTACTTACATGTTGCATTTTTCTTACTATGCTAGTCAGATACTCGGTATGTCATTATCTTTATCATATACACGTGTGTTCACTTGGTATATAGTTATAAACGCATATTTCATACAGATTTTCACACGATGTAATGATGATTGACATTGTATCCTTTTCCAATCCCACTGAAGCTCCTGAGGGCATCTACCTTTCCTACTCTCACACATTGTAGGTGTTATTGTTTCATCATTTACTACTTATGCTTACTGGCACTTACTTTCCATTGATCTATACATGCTTTGACATACTTTATATCTTTCTAATGTTTTAACGAGTGCTTCATCTATAACATTTACTTTGCAGGACTATATGCCACCATGGTTGTCTAATACAATTTTCTTGCCATTGTTTTCTATTGTAGGTTATTGTTTGTGGGTTATGCCATATGTCTTGTTTGATCATTGTACACTTTTGGACACTTCAGCCTTAATTGTCTTATGACATTGTGAGTAATGTCCCATATTTAAAACCCAATTTTAAAGGTTCATCTTATTTACACACTTGTTTGTTACATTGTTTTCTATTGCATGCCTTGTTTTCTACTTTTTCTACTAATACACGCTCATCGCCACTTTGTTTTCATTTACCTTGGTTTATACCATGCACATCTCCTCCCCCTATAGGTATATACTACATCATAACCTTAGGTCCTCTCTTTTAGGCCGCACACTCCTACAGTCATCGCATGAACCCCAAATGAGGGGGCATACATTGGGTGAGAAAATCACCCCTACAATAGCTCAAAGCTATACTACAAATCTACACAGTATAGAAACAACACCAGTAACTGTTATAACACTAGCTCAGAATCAGACTTGGGTCGGAATCACAACACAAACACCAGTGCCTAGAAGAAGATAGTAACGTCTGGGTGCTCGTGTCCCCCCCTCGGTGCTAATGTTCTCAATGCACACATAGTTATCTTATCATATCAACACAATTCATAGAAGCCTTCAGAGTAGTTTCATAGTTACAGGCACAGTCCTCCAGTCAAAGAATGCATTATATCTCCTTCAATTGGTACAACTCAGAACTAATTCAGAATAATCGGGATAACAAGAAAAAATTAGGGACGTAATATTTGCAGTGGTGCTTATTGGGAATATTCATGGAAGGAGAGTAACGTTAGACCTCTCTCCCCGAAACTTGCTCTTTGATGTGATATCGCCCAAAAAATTCATACTTGGCATGAGATCTCCCAAAAAACTCACACTTCACAACATTTTAGGACACTTTTCTATCATTTACACTCTTTTACATAAGGTGCACACTTTCATTTCACTACTACTTTTACACACCTTTACATACTTCGCTCAAATTTTTTATATACAAGACTTTGACTACTCTTTCGCTCTTCTTTTGTAGGTTCATCCTTAATACACAACAAGAAGTAACCCATAACAACAAATACAAGCACCAAAACATGTACAACACAATACATATGCTTCACCCCTAGGGTCACTTTCCTTTCCTAGTCTCTACGCTTCACTTGTCCACTCGACGTGCTATTCACCGCACACTCTACATGGTTATCAGGTAATCATCTCTTATCTACTTTATGTTATTGAGTATTCACTTAACAACATAAAATGGGAGAAAATGTAGACACAAAATCATGCACTTGGGTACATTTTTAGGTCCTAAAAGCATGCTAGCATTTACATGATTCCTAAGCAAGAAAACTAATGGATGACAACTATATTTGGCCTCTTTTCTTTGTCTCTTGTTTTCTATGTGGTCCTACACACCCTACAACCCAATTATTACTTTACTTGTTTATTGTTTATGGCTTCAGACACTAGTGACCAGCCATGGCAGAAGCACCCAAGCATGATTATGGTAAAATGTAATATAATAGTCTAATGTAATGCAAGTTTGCATTAAATAAATGAATACTGAAAATACTAAAATAATACCCAAGTAAAATAAGCTAGAAAATATGAAACCTTGATGTGCAAAGAGGGTTAGAAGAGCCTTAGCTGATTTGCAGAGGTTGCTAGATTATGTCGTTGTGGAGACCGGCTGAATAGAGATGGAATATTGTCACACAAAAACCTATAAAAATGTAGATCCATTAGATTTGACTATACTGGGGCACCTATAGAAGGATAGGGGTGCCAGTGGGTACCCTGGTCTATATTCTAGGTGCCCTGGTCTGTGTAGATGCTCCAAAAACCTCCTCTGAGATGTCACAAGAGGTTCACACGTGTTCACCTTTTTTAATTGAATTCCGCCTAATGTCTCTATAAATCTGGAATGATTGAATCACCTGTAAAACCCCAAACTTTAAAAATTAAATATGAAAATGAAGGGGTCAAACTGTCCTTAACTACCAAAATGATGGAATTATAACTAAGCATTACACTACATCTCAGACCCAATATAGTTCTTTGTGTGTGTGTGGAATTGTGCCCTAGGTTTCTCTTGTGTCAATCGTACTTAGATAGCAGGTAAGTAGCTAGATGTAGAATCTAATAAATGTGTGCATGAAAACAATAGAATCCCCTCCTATGAAGTGTGATGTAGATGAACTAGCATTTGTCCCTTTTGATGGAGCTAGATGGATGCAAATGGAGCTATATATGCCTTTGATGGATGTAACCTTAGGTGGAGATAGTAGATGCTTAGTGCTTGGTTCCTTATTATGATCACATAATTATATATTTATATGATTCCCTTACTTAAATTTTGTGAATAACCCTAAAAAGGCCAATTATGAAAAAGATAAGATGCTCAAATAGTTAGAAAGGACCCAAAAAGTGTGACCAAAGTACAAAGAGGACAAGGGCACCCAGAGGGGATGGGGGCACCTGGTGCTAACATCCTAGCTAGGCGTCGGTATCTAGAATGACAAATTTTGAAAGGTGTAAAGATAGATTGAGCAAGTAAGAGTGCAAGACTGAAAGTAGAAGCATAAAGTAAAGAAAGGTGGCCAAAGATATGGGTTAGTTAGTATTTTTATTACTTAGGAGCCATATGAATAATAGTATGTGATTGAGAATAAATAATGACTCAAAGTGCATGATTTTATGTCTACATTTGCCCTCAATTTATGTTGGTGAGTAGAATGCTCGATAACATAAAGTAGATAGAGATGCGTACTTGATATCCATGTATATTGAAGTAAAAAGTGTGTCGAGGGACTAAACAAAGTGTGGAGTGATAAAAATATGGAACGTGGAGACTAAAGATGCATGAGTGTAAAAGGTGGTGAAAATGAACCTAGGGCGGAAGCACATGTGTATATGTTGATGTGCATGATGTACCTATTGTTAGTATCATGTTGATGTTGTTTTTGTTGTTGACTACTTGTTTCCCATATAGACAGACATGCAAAAGAGAAGATGATCAAGTAGTCAAATACACATGTATATGTATAAAAGCATGTAAGGAAGTATGTAAAAATTTTGAAAATGTGAAAAAGGAACATGTGCACCTGATCCGTGATGAGGAAAGAGTGTAGAAAGGATCTTGTGGATGATGTTAATGAGCGTAATTTTTTTGAGCGATCTCATGCCATTGGCCGAAGAAGTGTAGGGAGGATATTATGATTTATCCTCCAAACCTTTAACCACTTCCCAAAATTGTAGAGATCTTTGTACTGTCTGGTTTTTTTGGTGATCCAATATCACAAAAGAAGTAGTGTAGAGAGGAAGGTCTGGTGTTATCCTCTAACCTTTAACTGCTCCCCAAAATAAAACACCACTGCAGATGATGTGTACCAACGCATTTTCTAAGGACAACCTTTTATGTAAAAGTTATTGTGTATGAGTTCTGTAGACTATGTTGAACCCAATCATTGTGTGATTACCCCTAGTTATAGGTGCTCCAAGAAAGGCATTACTATGTGATGGACAAAATCTGAAAAATTAATTGTACCGGTATTGTGTTGTGTTATGTATACTGTGTGTAGACCATTGTATGGGGTGAATGATTCGCCCAAATGATGCCCCCCTCTTTGGGGGTGCAAATGACATCATTGTAGGAGTATGCTGCCCAAAAGAGGACCGACTACTGGAATTGTGCCCTGCAGGGGGAAGGGGATGTGTTTGGTAGAAACCAAGGCACATACAAACAAGTGGCTATGAACAAGTGTTAGAAGGAACACACATGCATGTAGAAGACAAGTGTAAGCTACAAAGACAATGTGTAAGCTAAGATGTAAGTAAACACACAAGAAGACAACACGGACCACAAAAAGTGGGTTGTAAACATGGGACACCACTCATGGTGTTGCAAGACAATCAAGGTTGTAATGGCTACAAATAGACAAATCTACACATAAGATAAAGGGAAAAGCCCGCATATAATAGAAAATAATGACAAGTACAAGTAATGTAACAGATAACCATGGAAACAAGTAGCCTTACATAACAAATTTTGCACATGAAACACCCTTTAGCATGTTAGAAGGATAAAATGTATGTCAAAGCATGTATAAATATGATAAAGTATAGTGCTATGGACCAAAATGAATCGATAACACATGTAGTGTACGAAAGTGGATGCCCCCAGGAGCCACTGTGGGACTGGTAATAGGTATTACACCAAGCATCCATGTTATGTGTAATGGATCTGTAAATTTTTTTATCACAACTAGAAAAGCAAGTGAAAGCGCATGTGTGTATAAAAATGACATACAAGATATTTATCTAGCATGTGTAATAAAGTGAACATATACGAGTAAATGTAAGAAAGGTTAAATACAACCAAGATATGCAGTATGTTGTGGATGGATGGAATGGAATGAAGAGTGAATGATAGGATCTGTGTGCCCCTTGAGTGAATGGAAATGTATGTAGTGAGGTTCATTTGTTTATGCCCCCTCAGTAATTAAGAATGAAACGTAAATGAGAGTGTATCATCAGGAAATGGTTGAACTATGTGTTGTATGTATTATGATGTGACAAATGCGTAACATGGTGTGATGAATGTGTAATGATTATATGCGACATAGATATGAGGTGTAAGAATGTGTAATGATTTAGCCTAAAGCGTATATCACACAAGATAACAGAAAATTGATGATGTAACCTAAAGCATATATCACTAAATGATGCTAGAGGAAGTGATGATTTAGCCTAAAGCGTATATCACTATTGTGGGAATGTCACATGATAGAAATATTGAATGGTTGAATGTGTGGGTGTGATGAGGTCCATTTGATTTGTATACCCTCAACAGTCCAGTATGGATTTTGAGACTAGAGTGTGTCATCGGGTAGTGAGTGCAGTGTGTAAAAGTAAATGTGCAAAAATGCATAATATGTGTAATAGATGTGGTGATGAGAAATCATCATGTGATGTGCAATGTGTAGTGTGTAATGTAGGATGTATAGTGTGTAATGCAATAAGCACAGATGAGATAAGATGTGTAAATGCATAATAAATATAGGACGTAAGATGTAAGATGTAGGATGCATGATGTTTGTATGTAAGGTGTGTGAAGATGTATGATGTGTAGTGTCTATTATGTAGTGTGTGAGGTTCATGTGTATAGGATTACCTCAATAGTCAAGTGTGAACCAAAGCACAAGAATGTGTAATTAGGTAATGGCCAAACTATATGTTGTGTGTAAAGGTGTAGGTGTGATGTGATGAGGATATAAGATGTGTGTTAATGTTAGAGGAGGCAAGGAGAATAATTGTGATGCCCCCCAAGTGTGTAATGGTGAATATGATCATGTGATATTGTCTAAAAGATCATCATTGTCATGGTCAAAACCTACTGGAGCGGAGTTAGAGACATGATAAGCAATGAGGTGGGTCATACAAACATCCATTGTGGCATAAGGTGTAGACACTCATTGCATACTCTTCATCAGTGAAAGGTATTGGTGGACAGTCGTGTGCATATCAATGAGAAAGATTCATAGAATAAGTAGGATATGAGTCATTAGCAATAGAAACATTGTCAAATGGCATAGAGAAAGTGATAGAAGTGTAGTCAATGTCAAAAGAACTACCAATATAGCCAAGCCAGTATTTCCCAAGTATTAACGGAGAAGTGCGAGGGGCATGTGCTACAAAGACTGTCAGATGAAACACACGAAGACCATAGGCGGTTATAATGTGACAGTAACCATGGTAAATGTGAGGTGAGTGAATTGGTGGTAAAATGTCATTAAACATCAAGCCAAGCCTAGTTAAGCCCTCATGTGTGTAAATAGTATCTGAACAAGTACGATTGATCAGAATATGATGCCAAAAAGAGTTGTTGATCAATAACATGTATGTGAAAGGAAGTGGTGGAGATGTAGACTGGTCAAGGGAGGGTGAAACAGTGTTTAAGGTGTTGACAGACCCCTGATAAAGTATCATAGCGTTGGTAGAAGGAAGGGTCTTTAATTTGTATTCACCCAGACCATCAGCCACAAATGTGTCATTTAAATAGGAGTCATCTACATTGATAGGAGTAAAATTAAGTTGGCTTAATTCTTCATAAGTAAGTTTGATGGCATAAACTTCATCATCAGAATGCTCATAATCGTTTGTGTTAGCATTATCATGTTGTATAGCCTTGTCGAGTATATTGATAGGAGTTGCATTAGGTGGAGGAGTGGGAGGAGTCTCAACAGGTGGAGCAGTCGTGATCATCAGAGAAAATATGGTGGGTGAGATAATCGTTGTAGTGTGAGTAGAAATAGTTTGAGTACTTGGAGTGGTAGAGGAAGACAAAGAAGTGCTAGATTAACCAATATTATATGTGTCAATGCTAGTATATGGAATACGTTGTGTAGGAGGGATATGCATAGCAGTAACATGGTTTATGCAATAGACTTTGAAAGGTTCGGGATCTACAAAAATAGTATGTCCATAGATATCGTGTAAGAATTTAACACTCTACTGGACAACATATGGGATTGATTGCATTGCCTAGATTCATGGTCTACCGAGTAACAAATTGAATTGAAATGAGGCATCGATAACATAGAATTTGGTGAGGACGGTTTTAGGCCCTACCCAAATATGCAGTGAAATAGTCCCTAGACATGTGTGAGTAGTAGATTCATAACCCCGAATAAGAGTAGAGTTCTTAGAAATTAAGTTCTCATTAATACCTAATTTTTTGAAAAGGGAATGAGCACATAGGTTGACAGCCGACCCATTATCAATAAGTACACGTTTGATGCAAGTGGTATTAATAATGGTAGTAATAAGCAAGGGTGTGCATGGATTGTGTTTAGAAAAAGATGATATGTCCTCATGAGTGAATGATACAACATGTGGAAGATTTTTGAGAGACTGAATGAGGTGTGTGAAGTCCACTTCAAAGCTATCACTTTCTATATGAATGGAATGAAGGGTTGCTTCTAATGTTTGATGACAGTCTTGTGCATTACGTAATAAGTCATAGAGGTAAATCTTAGTTGGTGTATTTTTTATTTGTTCAATGATATCATATCCCTTAGGAGGATCAGAAGGAACCAAGGAAGTGATAGGTGGAGGAAGAGAAGTGGGTGGAGCCATAGGAGGACAAGTGCGGTGAGTAGTTACTACATTGATGCAATGATCATCCCTAGGTGTAATAAAGAGAGGAGGATGATGAGTATGAACTAGCAACAAATCAACAATGGTAGTAAATATACCAGAGGCTTTAGTCAGTCTGAAAGAATGATAAGATGATTGAGTCATGACTTGATAAGGAGAAGACATATTTAGAAGAAAAGAGGTTTAATCGTTTGGGTTCACCAAAATGATTATGCTAAAATGTAATATAATAGCCTAATCTAATGCGAGTTTTCAGTAAATAAATGAATACTAAAATAATACCCAATCAAAATAAGCTAGAAAATATGAAACCTTAATATGCAAAGAGAGTTAAAAGAGCCTTTTATGATTCACAAAGGTTGTTGGACTGTGTCGTTGTGGAGACTGGCTAAACAAAGATGGAATACCATCACACAGAAGCCTAGAAAAATACAGATATGGCAAATTTGATTAGACTGGGGTGCTTGGAGAAGGACAAGGGCGCCCATGGGTGCCCTATTCTAGGTTTTGGGCTCTCTGGTTTGTGTAGATGCTCAAAAACCCTCCTCTGAGGTGTTGCAAGAGGTTAACACTTGTTTTCCTTTTATCATGTGTATGTCAGTGAATTCTGCTGAATGTATCTGTAAATATATAATGATTAAATCACCTGCAAAACCCTAAACAAAGCATTAAACTCTAAAACATTAAGACGCAAATGAAGGGGCCAGGTTGTTGTCAACTACCAAAACAATGGACTTATAACTAAATAATGCACTACATCTAAGACCCAATGTAGTTCTCAGTGTGTGTGTATAGAATTTTTCCCTAGGTTGCTCTTGTGTCAGTCGCATGTGGATAGTGAGCAACTAGCTAGATGTAGAATGTAATAAATGTGTGTATGGAAACAATAGACTCCCATCCTATGAAGTGTGATGTAGATTAACCAACCTTTTCCCCTTGCGATAGAGCTAGATGGATGCAAATGGAGTTATAGATGCCTTTGATCAACCTTAGGTGGAGATAGTAGATGCTTAGTGTTTGGTCCCTTATTATGATCACATAAATTTATATTTGTATGATTCCCTTGCTTGAATTTCATAATTAACCCCAAAAAGGCTGATTATGAAAAAGATAAGATGCTCAAATGGTTAGAAAGGACCCATAAAGTGTGACCAAAGTACAAAGAGGACAAGGGTTCCCAGAGGAGATGGGGGCACCTGGTGCTGGCGTCATGGCTGGGCACTGGTGTCTATAATGCCAAATACCACAAGGTGTAAAGAAAAATTGAGGGAGACACAAAACCTCAAATGGTGGAGGGAGACACAAAACTACACTCAAAAAACTATTTCAATACAATGTGTTGGGCACAAGGTAAACGGGTAAACTATTAGTCAGTGGGTTGAATTTATAACTTGGTTGAGAAATAACAATGTCCTTAGCAGCAACCTTAGCATCATTAGTATTTCCTTTGAAAATAGTTTTACTTGGAAATTTGGTAGTAGATGTGGTAGGAATGCTAACACCATACTTGATTTTATTCATATGTAATAACTTAAATTTTTTGTCCTTGTGTATATGGCAAAGATGGTCAAAAAATAAAAAATTGTCAAATATGATGGATTCTTACAAAGGGGGAAGTAGGATTTGTGGGAATAGATCTTATAATTCACTATCATTTAAGATATTACTCATTTTGGTAAGTACAATCATATATCGTAATACATAATAATTGATAGGTTCTTTAGATCTTTTTTGTAATTTAGATAGTTGTGCGTAGGATACTTTGTCCTTAATGTTAATGGAGAATTGTGCCAAAAATTGATTTACCAAAGTGGTAAAAGAATGCACATAATGTATGGGGAGATCATAAAACCACTACAAGGAAACCTTTTTAAGACTCTTATGAAAGAGTTTGGTGAGCAAGATTTCATGAGAGGTGTAATCAAAACAAGCCACATGAAATGAGTGAAGGTGTTTGACAAGATATCCTTTCCCATCATAAATAAAGAGTTTAGGAGTAACAAAACCAATGGCTAGAGAGTAAGAAACCACTTTGAATGCAAGGGGATTGTGAAACAACCAAGTAGAATCCATATTATGAGTATAAGCAGATGCACCTTGTTGTAATTGTAAGATTTGAACTTTTAAGGTATTAACAAGGGTTTCAAGGGCTTGTGTGTTAGATGAAGAAGTGTGTGAACCATTAGGGGCAAGTGTGGGATGTGTAGTAGTGATAGTGGTTGTAGGAAGAGGCATAAAAACATTATGCATTAGAATATTAGGTTCCCCCAAGGAGGTAGGCACCACAAATGTAGGGATAATAGATGTCTCAATATGAGAGAGTGAAGCATGTTTAAGTTGATCTCTTGTAGTATAGAGGAGAATGCCAATATGAACAAGATTCTCTTGTAAGAAGCATGTAAGGTGATGTATTTCATTTTTGGGAAGATCATGAGACTGAGTAGTAGGGTTGTTATTGGAACCTTCACATCAGAGAGGGTCAAAATCGATAGTAAAAACAATATAACAAAGATATAAGTTGTGGAATAGGAGCCGAGAGTAGGTGTCATGGTGTATACTAACATAAGCGGAATAATATCTCCTAGTGGTGGAATATTGAGAGCCAATAGGTTAAAGGAAAATATTGTAGAAGAGTCGAGGGTTAATCATGATGATAGATAGGTAAAGAAGTATAATTTTGAGGGTGAAAAATAAGATCATAAACATGCCCTAGGGTGGATGCTAAGGTCAAATCACGAGTTAGGTTCCCCAAAATGTTTACACACTAATTAGATGTAACATGACAACTACTTGATTTTAGTGAATTAGTACACTAAAGGATGTAAGGGCTAACAACAAGTGAGTATTATGATTAATTAACTTCCATCATTAATTACCATAATTAGAACAACAATTTTATGCTTATAAAAGATATGTTAAACAAGATATGGACTTGGAAATATGAAGGATTGAGTGCACTTAGCTAATTATAGATGATTATGGGAAGTTATAGGAGGATGCATTGTTGGAACAGGGATATTAGAACCTGATGATGCTTCGTTTTAGAGACTTTAACTGGAAAATGACCTAGGGTAGGACTGTACACTTCTTCTAGGAACATATGTATAGTCTTGACCCTTCTGTATAATCTTGAACACACTTGTTTTCTAGCATTGTAACTTATGCACACTAACAATTTCCTGGAACTATCTATCGCTATAAATCCCTAATTGCGATCATGTTGTAAAGCTCTTTGAATACTTGGATCATGATCTCAAACCCTAACCTCCTACAAAATAAACATTAGTTAGGTTTTGGGAACCCCCATGCATCGTTGATGTTGGCATTACTATGAAGAGGCCTAAAATAGAACATCATTCTCCACCTAACATGTGATGTTTGAATGAATACAACTAGATTTGACTACCACCTTTGAAAATGCTTAAGTTGAGTTGACTCTTGCTAATATACTTGGGAAATGGATGTTTTAGTGCTTGTAGATGAGATATATTGCTGTCTTAACTTGATAAGAAGCTTCAAACCTGTAGATATGTCTACCCTAATGACTATAGATGAGATATTGTGAGATTTAGGGAGCCTTGGCTGCCTTTTGCAAGTGTTGGAAGTGAGTGTATCAATGTAATGTTGTATGATTTCCAGGCTAGCAAATGAGGTAGTGTTTACTTAATTATATAGGGTTCTATAGATGACTTATCAAAGATAGGCCAATCCATAGACATTATAAGACCCAACAAAATATATTAATTTGAAAGAAAATTTGAAGGACATGTCGGTCCAAGACCATATAAGTTGGCAAGGACCTAATATACTATCTTGATCAAATTATATGACCTTGACTAGGGAAGGAAAACAAGTAATCTAAAGTTTGGAGCTTGTCAGTTCATGTTTGTCTATGGATTTTATCTATTGTACTTTCAGAATTTGATGACATATCATTGTGCAAGGATAAACAAGGTAAATAAGATACCTCAGAATGTGGTAGGTGGGAATGGTAAGGTTATATTTATCTTAACAAGAGTGCATTGTCAAAACTAATAGTGTCAAAGAATTAATTGTCAAATTTGAGTGTCTACAGGTCTCAAGCTTGTCCTATACTTCCAAATGAGATTTATTCTAATTTTTGCACATTTAATTTCACAAACAAAGGAAGAAAAACATTTATGTATTCTCAGACAAATTGATCATGACAATGAAATATGTGTGCGAACTTGATGTACTAGTCATCATAGTTTATAACATGGTAATAAATATTTTTGAGTACTTCTATGAAACCATTCCATGTAACTATAAGAGTGTAGTTTTTGGTTCATATTCCCAATGCTATAAAACTGAACATTACAATCAAACACAATAATCAACAACTTTAACTATTCAGGACGATAAAAATATGGAAGCTTACATATTTATATCTTAGGACATCCTATTGAATAGGAGTCAAGCCAAAACAACTTCCCAAGTAGATGTCTCCACACTCCTACATTAGTGAGGTAGTTTAACAACTCACGTAAAAAATCCCTCACAACAAACCTATTGTAAATATACACTACTCCTAATTTTATCACATATATTATAACTACCCATAATAAACCATGAAGGACTAATTTCCTAACATTCCCCCCTAGTGTGAACACGGGGAAAATATAGTGCACTTCTTCTGCAACTTGCTTACCGCTGCTTGCTCATGATTTGGATGGTTTTTTCAAGACAACCAACAACCTCTAGGATGGCTTCAAAATTGTCTAACCAACAACTAAAACAAATTATGGTTTTCCAATGGCTTACCAACAACTAAAACAAATGATGGTTTTCCAATGGCTTACCAACAACCACAACAAGGATGGTTTTACAAGACAACCAACAACATACAAGGATGGTTTTAAAGGACAACCAATAACCTACAATGATGGTTTTATAGGACAACCAACCTAAATATCATGATGTTACTTTCTCCTTGTGTTTTTTATCTTTCCACAACATTTACACATCAATGGATTACAAAAGGAAATGATGCTCACATAGGAATACTTTTCACATCACATAAGAACAAAATGAATTATAGCCACTGTTGTTAACCATTGTCACTCAATCGCGAGCAACATAGGATTCTACCGTTGCCACCGCCATTGGAAGTTACCCTTGACTTTATCCGATTTGGTGCACAATGGAAATGGAATATTGGAGTCATATTCGCCCCACAATGTGAAATTTAAATTTATTCACATAAAACAAGAACACTTGAAATGAAGCAAAGTGTACACAATTAAAACAAACCACTAAAAGTAAACCGCCACTAAAACTATTGTGCAACCTCGTCATTGGTGACTAACGAGATAACGTTGATTGTCTTCCATCCTCATGTGCCTCCATCCTCTAGTTGAGGTCAATTTGGATGCAAGATTCAAGTACATTTAGGGAAATAATAATGTCTCTGAAAATTGAAATAACTAAGGAGTCCATTATAGGGGTTGTGAGGTAACGAAGATGAGGGCTATTCCGATTTGAAATTATGCATCAAAGATATAAATGCCCTATCGACTATATAGATCAGATGCAGAGTCAATGCAATAATAGATTGGGTTAAAGCTCGCAGGTATGTGACCAATTGCTAAGCCAAATTCTAATTAAAGATGCCCTTCATTTAGGGTCCAAGATGAGAGTTGGGTTGTGAATAATTGTGGAGCGTGAACTGTCAAACAATTGAGTGCATATGACAGTGAATGAACTCAGGCCTGCAAAGGCTGATAGTGGATGTCACGGAGCCGAGAGTGCATACAATCCACATAGATTTCTTAACTCAAATAATGGAGATCCGATGTTACTCCTCACACTTGCATCTTTATGACACTAAAAATGCAATCAAAGAGATAAAATCAAATATCTTTGACGAAGTATTGGCTAATGTACACACTTTAGTCTACTTTACTTCACAAACTAAGAATCCATTCTCAAGGGCAATGAAAAATTATTAGTATGAATTCCCCCTAAAAAAACCTTTAGATCTCCATCCTATTGATCAAACACTGGTTATGATACTAAATGTAATGTTTGTTTCATATTTATATGCCCTATGTTATAGAACTGAACATTACAATTGAACATAATAATCAACAACTTCAATCATTCATGACGATAACAATATGGAAGATTACATATTTATAGCTTAGGACATCCCATAGAATAGGAGTCAAGTCAAAACAACTTCCCAAGTATATTTCTCCACACTCCTATGTTAGTGAGGTGGCTGAACAACTCACATACAAAATCCCTCACAACAAACTTAAATTGTAAATATATATCACTCCTACTTTTATCACATAGATTATAATCACTCATAATAAACCATGATTTTCTAAAAAAGAGTGTAAAATTCATATTCTTCATGTGCAATGTAGTAGTTATCCCACCATTTCTTTACAAATAAAGGAACTTTGAGAAGAGAAAATGCGACCTTTTTCCTATTAGAAAATCGATTCACCATGCAGTATGTGCACGATATGTTAAGTCATATATCTATGAGTTTTCATTCAAACATTGGGATGTCTAGATTGACTTATACCTTGTATGGAGTATGAGCACCACAAGGTCGATGTATTCCTCTATCATTTTCTTGAATTTATATGAAGTTGGAATTTATGAATTTATTTTATCTTTCGTCTAAGGATGTGAAGGTATGATGAAGGGTCATGAGTTTCAATCCTTAATTTAATGTAATTAGATCTCTTATAGGTGGGCATACAAACAAATGAGAATTTCATATAAAACTTTGATACCAAAGTGAGATGATATAAAGTGTGTACAATGTTCAAATACCATTGATTTGGGGCCCAAGTGGAGATCCATTGGATAACCATACTTAATGGATTAAAATGGGTTATTGCGGGAATATATGTTGAATGATAAAAGGTTGAAAGATACATTAGAGTGCGGTAAGACAAGGGAAATCATCAAGAAGACCATGCACACTAGATGAGAACTATAGTTGTAAATTTGTATTAGACAAATCCCTGTACAAGATTCAAGAGGTTAGTTGTGAGATGTCTACACACTCCTAACTTCATTCTCTCTTTAGAAAGAATGATACTGTACATTGATATATAATGGAAGAAGAAGAAACATTGGTTGAAATGTTATAATGGTTAGTAACAACCGCTTCATAACTAATAATCAATTTTCCATCTTTTGTCAATGCTATTGTAGAGTTGTACAATATAGTACTGACATTATAAGAGTTGTGCAACATTGTAGATGAGAAGTTAAGACTTTGCAGTATGAAGCCACATGCATGGAATGATGTTGGTGAAGACAAATCATGCCGCATAGCAACATCATAGCATTGCGAATCGATTGAAGCTCAAATCCTCCTAGGGACCCATAATACAATACAATCATCTATTTTTGTGTTCACCAACTTCTTTATTTACCATTATACCACAACCCCTATACAAAACTCATAAACTCGTGAAATAAAATGAACAATTTTAATAATGTCGACAAGACCAAAGAATCTACGAGACCCAAAATCACAACTCAAGTGTATAAAGCTACCCCAAAATCAACCAAACACTTTTTACATAGACCCCGTTACCTTTTTAATGTTGCATCTCTTGATATGGATCTTACCAAAAGATGCACTTCTTAATTTTATAATTGTTATTTTCTTCGAGTCACTTCTTAGTTTTGTGATCGTTATTTCCTTCTATTTGTCAATTCTTAGTTTTGCAATCGTTATTTTTTTGCAGGTATCATGTACATATATAAACGAGAAGGCACCATTTTGTTTGTGGCGGGGAGCAACCTCCGTTATAAGCGACGAAGCTGGTAAAAACACCTCTGTGATTACCCATTACGAGCAGGCCGAGTTTCGGGTGTCTTTTAAGGAATAGAGGATGGGGGCGAGAAGAATGATAGGACAGCTCATTTCCATGTCTGCAGCTTCACTTAGGTATTTTAGTGTTCTCCGTTTTTGCTTCATGACTGTGTAATACAAATAATAGAATTCTCCCACCAAATCTGATGCCCGTATTATACACATTAAAGTTTGTTTGGCTGCTGGTTGAAATTATTGGGCTCTGTGTTTTTTTTTCTGATATTTGCCATGTAGGTGATCCATCTAAATGTATTTTCTTAGTGCTATTAATTTTCAAATTGCTTTCAGCCATTTTCTATCCATTGAATGCGTGGATTTGGATGAGGAATGCCACATTGATGTATACCGTTATTCGATTCCTAGCAATTGTTAATTGCTCAGAGAATATCAGGAACAAAGTCTTATATTCAATTTCATCAGTACTTAAATGAGATTAAATATGATGGAAGCCCTTTTTGTCAATGCTAATTTTTTTGTTTAAGAGAATGGCTTATACTCTTTTTCCACACGCTTATGGATTTCTCTTTTACCCTGGATGAATACATTTACACAAACCCTTATACAGCTTGCAGATTTTTTTTTGTTTAGTAATGGAGACTTCGTAAAAATATATGAATTACCCTATTTCAAAGAGACAGATACGTGTATTACTTGAATACAAAAACAATGTACATTAACAACAAAGGGGGACGAGATACAGTGTCAAGGAGGGATCCATGATAAGCATACCAAGAATGCTGCATTAACTCTGAAAACTGCTTCCAATAAAATATCGAGCAAATAAGGCTTTCCCAAGGCAAACTCTTTCTTATGGCTTGCATCTCATAGCAAAATCCTTAGTCAAGAAAAACTAACCAAGACGAGGTTTCTTTGCACTTCCAGATGTTGCTTATGTGAGGAAGATTCTGCAACAGCTAGCAATATTCTCCTTCACTGCCCTTTCTCAAGTAAGGTCTGGAACTGTTTTTTTGGTAAATTCAATTTTTGCTGGGTTTTTCCTAAAGCTGTCGGGGTGCATGTACCCATTCATGATAAGTTTCTTGAATTTCAAAGGAAAAATCAGTGTCCCATGAAGAGGGGCAATGCCATTCCCTTTTTCATACTGTCTTTCTTGATTCATCTTACATCGTTGGGGCTGAATATGCTTAATATTGACAAATAAAGCCCTACAAAGAAAATAACCCTGTTCTTGAGTAATTTACGTTAGGGTTGATTCTCATCACCATCCATCCACAAAAAGCTGCCGTAATGAACACCTTGTTTACCCGAGCGCTCAGGATGCCTGATTAAGCACACTTGACGAATGAGGAGAAATATCTCAAAAAAGCACTATAAAGAATGGCTATCAGGATTGATAAATTAAAAAGTGGTAAACAAAGCAAAGAAAAGGAAGAAGTCTTCAAGGGCTGAAGTGGATAATATGAACCTTACATTCAAGGTGCTATGGAGAAATTAGCCAGGATTCTAAAGAAAAACAGCATAAAAACTTGCTTTGAATTTGTTAAAACCTTGGGAAACTGTAATGTCCCTTTTTGGGCCAGAACTGAAAAGCAATGAAATGGCACAAACCCAAACTGAAAATATTCTGATTTTTATATCAGCCAACTGAAAAATAGAACAACAGTGAACAACAGTTTGATTTTTAGAACAACAGCAAGGAAAAAACATTAATTCATCAATATATCACCATTCACATCATCCGAAGTATGTAGAGGCACTTTAGGAATATTTTAGAACAATTATCAACCAAGAAATCAACCTCTAAACATAGTTGGAAATTAAATAAATAACAATAGAAGTACAACTCACATTAAGGGTTGGAAACAATGATTCTAAACCCCCAAAAAATACCAAAATGTAGACGCCGACGTTATAAAATATGAGGAACTAGAATATTATCTCAAAATACTGAAATGTGCCCTAGAAAGCACTGAATTCCTCCTCCACCCAAGTCGCCACCCAAGGAGAGGGTGCAAAATGAATGTAGAAACCCTATTAGCTCTTTTTCCTTCAAGCCCTAGCTGCAAACCAGCAAGGTCACCTTCTTTGAATTCTTTGAAGCTCTTAGGAACCACCAATTGGAAAGTTTTCGTTTTCCAACTTGAACAAGGAAGGTTTTCATTCTCCTTGTGTGCCACACCAAAGGATTTCTGACCTCTAGTGGAATGGAATAGAGCAATCAACCCCAAAATCAAGGAGTGTAAAATTATAATAAATATGAATGTTCAAAATGAGTTCAAGCAACCCCTAATATATCTTCTTGGTGGTGCCAAACCCGATGAGGGATTTTACCCCATGACTGACCTCATAATGATGTTGCTTTTTATCTTTGGCTTTTTACTCCTCTAACCCAGCCAACCTAGCCTATGAGAGAAACCATGAAAGAAAAGGTAAATGCTCACAAAAAAAGACTAAAAACATAAACAAATACTTCCCTTGTTCACCTTCTACTGGCCCACGAGAAGTGGAATGGGCTAGAAGTCTTCAAAATGAATTAGTTCGAAAAATAGGACATTACAGTCCTCCCTTCCCAAAATTGCTTTCCCTCAAGCAATTGCAAGATCTCATGCCTAAGTGCCATCATACCAAGGCGAAGGATCATGTTGTAGTATCTCCCATGATCTAGATCCGTGCTTGTCAAATGAAGGAGGTTTTGCCCAAACAAATTCAGACACCCGCTGCCCCTTTCTTCATTGAAGTCCCTTTCATCTTCAACTTCAAAAACAACAGTACCAACTTCTTCCTTTGCATACTCAGCTATATAAAAACCCTTCCAAACTGGTGTAATCTCAGTCATAAAGCAAGAAATTAATATATAATCAGCATCATGACAAGTTAATCCATGTCCCAATGTGGCATCCTCATTCTTCATTCCATCCTTGTCAACTAAGGTGGAAGAACACTCCATATTCCCAAATAAAAATACAACTGAAATTAGGTTGGGGATTGCTATAAATGATGACAGCAGCATCAATGATGTTAGTTTGACTTATGGCTGCCATAAAAATACTTTCCTTCTCACTTAGGGTAGATAACACCTCATTCCCCAACTCTTGATTACATTCTTCACTCAACAGTAAAACTTGGAAAGGCAAGTTAGAGCATCATACAAAACTCATCCAAACACCTAGAGTTACCTTGTTATAGTGGCCTCTGTGGCTGCCCAAAAGATGGTCTAGGCTACCCTCTTCCCGTTGTCCTAGGTTGGGTTGTACCTTCCTCAAAGCCTTTATGTTTCATTCCCCATTCAAGTATTGGAGGGACTCTATTTCTATGCAAAATGAAACCTTTTGCATCCACAAACTTGTCATCCTCTATTATGGCATCTTTATCTTCAGCTGCAGTCCCATATTCTTCACCATATGCTCGGATGGATAACAAATTCAATTGCTCTTTCTTCTTTATTCTTGTGCCTACATAAAGGACAAACACATTAAAAGAAACAAGAGCTCTCGTTACAATTTCTTTATGCCTCATAGGTATGGAAGCTAGCTCTCTTCCATGGCTTGCAATCATCTCACATTCTCCACTCAAGTGATGGATATTCAAAATTTCACCTAGGCTATCCCAAACATAGTTTTAACCATGTGTTTTGTCCCCCAAAATCAGAAGGATAGTGATTGGGATCCTTCTTATGACAGCTGAAACCACATCAATGATGATAGTAGATTGGAAACCCTTCATCCTCATGGTTGGATGCTCATCTCCGGTTGTCAAAAAAATGGATAGGGAGCTGAAACTGTTGCGCACAGCGAATGAAAAAAAAATACAGCAGCTGTCAAACTGAAATCCCTTCATGAATCTCCTCAAAAACAATGTAGTGGGGCCTACAAATGAGTCATTTTTGACTGAAAATGCTCCAAAGGATTGGAAACTATCCCTTCTCATGACTGTCCTCTTTTGTGTGGCACCAAACAGAATGTTGGACAAACTGGGAATGTCTATAACAACAATACAAACATTTATGGCAGCATGTTTTAAAACCCACCAATCAAAACTTTTATTACTTCCAATCATTCCTCCAAATCCCAGCTTAGTTATAATGCTCAGAATAACAAGATAACAACCATCCCACTCAATTTCAAACAAAAAATTCATGAACTTAACTTTTTACTTTTATTAGAGCACTCCCTCCAAAAGCTTGCTTATCAATTAGGAATTCAAAATCCTTATAACATGACTGTTGTTTTGAAAATAAAATTGTAGGTTTTACCTCATTATGGGTTGCCTATATGTCTTGCCTTCTTCCAGAAGTTCTTCCCCTCCTCTTGGTTGTAGCAACTTGAGGAATCCAATGTGTCATGCTTGGAAGCACAACCTCTTGGCCATCAAGCTTGAGCCTCAACTCCATGATTTGGTAGTCTTGGGTAAATTTTCCCAAAGAGTGTAGCCATGGAACTCCAAGTACCAAATCTGTATCTTCATTACAATTCGCATATAAATCACCACTTAGAGTGTTCATCACTTTATCACCATGTCCACTATGTTGTCCATGATGACCACCCATTATACTATGAAGCATCAAACTTGACATAAGCTTATTCTTTTCAACAAGCTGCCCATGGTGACACAAGTATGGCAGCAACATAGGAAGAGACCAAAAAACTGAAATGTAATTTTCAATATCATATCTTGGGTTGTCCTTCACTTGTTCATCTTTGTTTACCGAATGACGCATGGTTGAGATCTCTTCATATTCAACTAGTGAAGCTCTTCCCATCTTGAATTCATCCATATTTTGTGGGCACATGCATGTAGCCTCTTTGTGGTCCTTGCCAAAGTCATGAACAACCACAACTTGTCTCTTATGAGCTGTTGTTTTGAAAATTCCAGCAAGCCAATCATTATCATAACTATGCATATTGAATTCTTCCTTCCTTGGTTCAATCTTTGCAATGCTCGGAAGATGGTTAGGGGCCTCTTGGAAAAGATCCTTTTTCCCTTTAGTACCCTTCATCCTCTCATCTTTGTTAGAATAATTTTTATGATGATCAAAACCTTGCAAATATGTAGTGCGAGGGTGATGCAATACATTAAATTGTTTACCATTTGTTGCTGATATGTAAATTCCAACAGACTGAAAACCAACATAAGTATCAGGTTTGGCCTCCTTTTGAAGGGCATGCCTCTCAACAGGGTCATCCCGAATCTCAGCCTCATGAACCTCTTGTAGATCTGATTTTCCTTCACCATCTTGCCGCCACATGCAATCATTGGAAATCAATAAAACATCATTTATTGTCAAAGAATCTTTACCTTCACGTTGCATATTGGTCTTCTTTTGTTCTTGTTTTATGATTTCTTCTTCTTGCCTTATCACCAAGGGAGAATCCTTTTCCTCTTTGGCTGGAACATCTTTCCCATTTTCCTTTGGCATGGTAGATTCCTCCATGGTCTGTTCTCTCTCCAAGACTTGCAGCCCCAATTGTTCTTCTTGCTCAGCAATTGCAATTTGGAAGTTCTTCTCCTCTTTCTTTCTCCAGGCATGTTGAAGAACCATTTGTGGTGCTCGAGACCTAGGTCCTTGCCTTAATCTCCCTTTGTTCACTCCTATGAATTCTGCAAGGGATAGGGCATCAGGAATCTCAGTTGGAAGGGCCCTATACTCCTCATAGTTGGCCGCAATATTATGACCCACTAAATGTTGTGTTTCAACCACCAGAATTACTTCCTATCTTGGAAGAAGTGTAGGTCGGAATGACTTAAATGAAGATTCGCTTAGGATTCTTGGTGGCTGAATATTATTGCTTGCCTTTTAAGAACTTCCTTCACCATTTAGGTTTTGCATGGCATGGATCAACTGTGCCATCTTATTTGCCAATCTTTCTTTCCCTAGGGCAAGCCTATTAACCCTAACATCATGAAAATGTATGTTCACCATTTATCTGCTCCTTCTGAATGAAACCCTCCAGGATGGGAGGATTTATGCTCTAATACCACTGAAATGTCCCTTTCCAGGGCTGAATCGAAAAGCAATGAAATAACACAAACCCAAACTGAAAATATTCTGATTTTCATATCAACCAATTGAAAAATAGAACAGTTGATTTTTAGAACAAGGAAAAAGCATTAGTTCATCAATATATCACCATTCACATCATCCAAAGTATGTAGATGCACTTTAGGAATATTTTAGAACAATTATCAAGCAAGAAATCAACCTCTAAACATAGCTGGAAATTAAATAAATGACAACTGAAGTACAACTCACATTAAGGGCTGGAAATGATGCTTCCAAACCTCCAAAAAATACCAATTGTAGATTCCAGCCTTATAAAATATGAGGAACAAGAATATCAACTCAAAATACTGAAATGTGCCCTAGAAAGTATTGAATTCCTCCTCCACCCAAGTCGCCACCCTAAGAGAGGGTGCAAAATGAATGTAAAAACCTTTTGAGCTCTCTCCTTCAAGCCCCAACTGCAAACCAACAAGATCACCTTCTTTGAAGGTCTTAGGAACCACCAATTGGAGGGTTTTCATTCTCCAACTTGAACAAGAGCTTTTTCTTCCTTGTGTGCCACACCAAAGGATTTCCGACCTCTAGTGGAATGGAATAGAGCAATCAACCTCAAAACCAAGTAGTCTAAAATTATAATAAAGATGCATGCCCAAAATGATCCCAAGCGACCCCTTATATATCTTCTTGGTGGCGCCAAACACCATGAGGGAGTTTCCCCCATGACCGACCTCATAATGATGTTGCTTTTCTTTTTTGTCTTTGGCTTTTTACTCCTCCAACCCAACCGACCTAGCTTATGAGAGAAACCATGAAAGAAAAGGTATATGCTCATAAAAAATACTAAAAACATAAACAAATACTTCCCTTGTTCACCTTCTTGCGGCCCATGGGAAGTGGAATGGTCTAGAAATCTTCAAAATGAATTATTTTGAAAAAGGGGACATTACAGAAACAGCCTAAGAATCACTAAAAACCTTTGGGAATCAGTACTCATAAAAGGTATAAAAGAAATTTGGTGCGCCCGTGGTATCCCTTACATTGGTGAGACATGCTGATCTTTGTATACCATAATCAAAGAAGACTAGATGGATATCTAAAGAAGTGGGATTAAACAATCGGTGCTAGCTGAACATGAGAAGCACACAAACCACTCCAGTCAAATAGGAAAAAACCAAGATTCTAGCTGTAGAAAATCATTGGAAGACTAGGAGAGTAAGGGAATCTCATCAAAGATGACGGTTGGAAGCTCAGCCAGTCCTGGAAGCCACTAGTACAAAAATTAGCCTAACCCTTAATGCTCCTAACTAATTAGTTAAGGTTTAAGGTTTATCTAGAGGCCCCATTATTAATTAATTATTTTAATTAGCTCTCTTACTAGGGTAGTTGATTGACTATCCCATAAGTTGGTTAACTATTTATATAACCATTACACTTTATAATTTTATTGTAATCTATTTACTGCCACCCTATTTCTTTGCTAACCCTGGTTCTAGCTGAGCTTCTTCTCCTCCACTTGCCCACAAGCATATGTAAAGGAAATTGACTATCCTCTTTTGGCTTAATCATTGGTTTCAATATTTATCCTGATGATTTGTCTTCTAAAGAGACCTAAAATGTCAGACCCTATACTACCCACACAGTTGATTCCAGAAAACTCACAGTTGTAATTTCATTTCTGACAAATTTGCTTAAGACTAGCTAACTTTCATAAAAGTTCAAAAATTTTAAAATATAATGTTCATATGAAATTGTCTTGTAGAGTAGGTGGCTTGCAATTCTTGTTATAAGAGATTCTAACATATATAGTCTTTGACATTTAGTCAACTCTTAAATGAAAACTATTGGAGAGATCGGATACCCAACTATGCGGACACTGTCTACTAAATTATTCAATTGGAAGCCTACTTCTTATTTATTAATTTTCAAGGTTTTGCACAAATCTGTGTCTTCTCTCTAAATGTAACACCATGAAGGGATAAAGAATCCATAGACTTGTATTTACAAGAAAATTTAATCCAAATCTTTTACCCTGAAAAATTCAAAAGGCAGGTTCAAACTGATGATGTCTTGTCAAAATCCATTTCTTAAATCTTCCATTTGTAGTTCTATTTAGTGGGGCATTGTTGGAGATTTGTGAAATTTGCAGACAACAAAAATAAGCTCTTAGACCCATACTACAGATATTCAACTGAGGAATAGTTCCCCGTATGGTTTATCAGAGTGAAAAAATAGTTTTAGATTTTGCCATAATTCTATTAATTCTTGTGGAGACAGAGGGCAACAGCCACTAATTTGTTAGTTAGTTACTTTAGTTTCTCATAAATCCGCAGTGCAGATTGCCAATTTGATAGATATTTCTGCTTGTAAATAAGTGTATTTGGCGTTTAAAGTTACAAACCTTTGTTCTTATGTACTTTTAATGGTTCACAGCTAGGAGCTGCATCCGTTCTTCCTAGCCTATCATTTTTGTAGTCGAGCCAAATAAGATAGCTAACTTTCTCAAGAACCGAGTTACAAAGCCAGAGTTTAGGTTACAAACATAATTTTACCTCAACTGGCCATCAGCTATTCTCTTTTATCTACATTCTCTTTCGTGAGAATTTCCAAGCATCCAAGAACCTTGCAGGTGCCATTTACTTTTGACCAAAAATGGTAGAACTACATTGTTTTCTGAGGATCTTTTATGTTTGTAGATACATGTGTTATTTCATTTTCTTGTAACTATAGTCTAAGCCTAATGTAGAGCTTTCATCTTTTACTGCATCATGTCACTAAATATCTTCTTAATGCTTTGTCCCCAAAGGTCTCTGACTTTCAAATTTTCAAGGGGTTCAAGAGTGTTTATCCTCCTTTCTTTTCAACTTACCAAATCAACACTTGTCTAAGTGACAACCATGTAGTCCTTGGAACTTGACCCTAGAACTGCTAGATTACTGATTGTCCATGAGATAGATGAATCATCAAAGTACTTGCATAATGGTAGCCCTATTCTCGCTGATTTGGGTCATTGTGTGAGGTCATCCATGACGAGTGTTAAAAAGATGGGATATGCCTCATGAGTGCTTCATATCCTTGATGTCGCCTAGTGCAATTTAGTAGGTGGTCACTCTATGGCTAGTTGCCAACTAAGAAGGAATTGCTACTAGGTCTTGGTGGCGTACTTCGCTTAAATATTCCCATGAATTTAGTACGTCGATCCCTTATGAAGTGCATTGAGTACACATGATGGTAGTGCAGAAGTTTGATATTCTCTGTTTCATATTATACATATATGGTTTCTAAGCTACTCTGCCAATATAATTTATAGAGCCCTTGTTGTGGACTGGTACTGCCTTGTCATGAGATGGAAAGAAATCTCTTCATGAGAGGCCTTCCATGTAAGCCTAAATGGAGTATGTCATTAAAGAGACAATAAATAAATAAATGAGACTTTGCGCTTCTCTATGATAGCAGAACTATAAATAACTTGGGCAAGTTACAATTACGCTGCTCGAGACCTTTTATCAACAGAACAAGTAATGCACCTGAAGATATTAAAACATTATTTCTTTAAGAGTGTGGTCAAGAACTCATCTCAAAGAGTACATGGCATGGAAATTAATTGAAAGAAAAGGAGGATGAAAATACTTTGTAAATAAGTAAATAGTAGATTCGGTATTGCTCAAATTCTGATTTCTTTTTATTGGTTACTTTGGAAAATACTTGTCAAGCATTTACCATTAGAATTGAAAAGTCCTTAAGGGGAAAAATTAAGTTATCTTCATATAAATAACATGACTTTGCATTCTTCTTTTCCTTAGTAGGCATTCAAATACATGCCACCAGATAAGTTTGTTAGATCCAAAGAAACTATGAACGTGGCGATGCTAGATATTAATCAAATAAATAGAGCTGTTGAAGTGCAAAATTCTACTGTAAAGATGAAGACTGCAGAAAAACTAGAAGCAAAGGATAAGGAACAAGCGAAAGAGCTTAGAGAAGTGTTAGGTGCTTGTTGAAGGTATTAGAACAATAGTGCAAAAATTTTAAAGTAATTAGAAACTCATCAACTTCTTGCCTTTGAATATAGAGGATATAGCATTCCAATTATTGATGAGTAGGACAGGTTCAAAGAACTAGTAGATTGACACATCAAAAATAAAGGCCACAGATTGACTTTCAAAAAGTGAATAAGCTCATGAATGGATGATATCGACCTAACATTAATGCTCACACATTTAATGTTACGGGTTGTCTGCCTATTCTCATGTGAACTATGTTAGAGGAGTATGAACTCTATTACAGTGAAATTCCAATACTACTTAGAACTTGACATATGCACATTGGCACCCAGACAAGAATGTCATTGAGTCTGTTGATTCCGCATAGAAGCCCTGATTGCCTCTGTGTAGATATGAAGGCTAATACCTAAAGTTTAGGCTGACAAGCCTCTGCTATCTTCTGACACTTCTTAAATATAGATACCGGAAATGGGTTCTGATTTTCCTCCAAGTTCATCTACAATCCCTTCGTAAATTTGGGGCATAAGTTTTCTTCATAATTTCGATATACGATTTTACATATTTAGCCAATTTTTAATATTCTTTTTATCCCCCTCCATGTCTGAGTATGAGATGAAGCTTGGCTGGGGATGACGTTTCTTTGATAGGTGAATGGTGGATTTTGGGGCATAATTTTCTTCATAATTTTGATATGCAATTTTACATATTTAGCCAATTTTTGATTTCTTTTTAAAATTCTTTTTATTCCCCTCCATGTCTGAGTATGAGATGAAGTTTGGCTGGGGGTGATGTTTCTCTCTTTGATAGGTGAATAATGGATTTTATTTGGCACCCTCGCCTGTCAACAAAAATAAAAAGTTACAGTGCCAGATCCTTCTATGACTGGGTATATCCATGGCAACAGTACCAAAAATGGCCGGATAAAAAATTATGCATAATACTTATGACTGTATCAACTTCAACGTGTCACATGGCAAAGGTAAAATGCCACTGGCAATGGACTGCAAACTACCCAAACCATGGCTAGAACAGAGACAATAGACAATAGAAAGAAACGCACAGAACAAAGCCAAGACTAGCTGCTGCTCTCAGGTAATATCCTTCTGCTTCCCATGAGCCTTCATACTCTCCATAGCCGAAGGAGATGCCTCCATCCCTTCAGCATATTCTGATGGAGAGTGCTTATAAAAATGAACTGTAAAATGCGTATAGGTTATTGGTGAAAAGTGGCAGACCTTCCTTCAAATCTATTATTGAGAATCTCAACACCGTTAAAACACCCTTCCAATTCATGCAATAGAGAATGTAAGAGCTTATTAGCCAACTATTTGTGAATAGATTTACTCTAAGGTGGTGTATATGCTTTACAGGCAATAGCCTTGCACAATAATTATTTGATACATTCTCTCTCTTCAGGCAGGTCTCTTAATAGACCTGGTCCCTCTAAACCTTATAAGCTCGGAGGACGATTTAAGATGCGTTGCAGAAGAGTCACTTGCATTTCTCTTAATTTCTAGCTTCTTGAACAATTATTAGTTAATTGGGGAGGTAAATGATCTTGTTCCAGATCTGTACAAATATTTAGTAGGGCATGGTTTTGGTTATTAGAAGTAGAACTAACAGAAGCTCCATGTAGTTATACCTTAACAGCTACTAATGCTCAAGACGAAGTGTCACATAATCCTTTGCTAAATCAGCCACTAGGCTTGCTTTCTTTCCATGGCCCTCATCCATTTCTATGATAAAAAAGTTCTTCTACATTCAGCATTAAAGTAAGGAGCAACTTAATAACATTTGTCTCCAAAGTTTGCCTTTTGATCCCCACTAAGAATTGCACACTTGGACTTTCTTTCCCTTACCAACACAAGCCTTGAAATGACTGATACCACATTCTAGAGTATTGAATCCCGACCTTTCAGACCAATTGCATTAGAGATCCTTTTCTGATAATCATTAAAATGACTTACTGAAATCTCTGGCACTTATTGATGTACATTAATGCACGAAGCCACCTTAAGTGTTCTGACGAGAGAACAACATTCGGTATTCCCACATTTTCCAACAGGACACTCAATACAATATGAGATTTGGGCAAGATCTGTAAGGCACAGATTGACAAGAAAGAATGAAGGGCGGGCACACTCAGAAGTGAAAAACAATTTAAATCCCAACACCCAACACCCAACACCCAACACCCAACACCGTGAGATCAATTTGGCTACCCTTTGCCTTCGCTGCAGTGAGATTCACTCCCTGTTTGCGAGTCTTTATATTGAATAAGTTCAAGTTAAGCAGTTAAATGATATGATGCATCTCTCACAGGATTCCATTGATTTCGTGTTTGTCATAAACCTAACTAAAAAGTCTGCAAGGAAGAGTCCAAAGCCTCATACTGTATCAATACAAGGGAGAATATTTAATATTACAACTTTGAGAATTTAAAATGATGCCCTACAATTGTCCAATGCTGAAAATTGCCTTCTCAAATATTTTGCTTTACAGAGCATTTTCTGATTGCCAATAAAACACTTAAACCATCTTGATGAATCTATGGCACTCAAAGATGTAAGATAGCTCAAGGTCCTTTACTTCCTGTACGAAATAGAAATTACTGGCTCACATCATAATAATCTGCAACCTCTTATTGCTCTGCTCATTTTTGTCCTCTGCCTAGAAGAACCGGGCAGTTCTCATTGGTTGATTGATCGGAATGGACAGATCAATGGATGGATGCCTCTCACTTTGGGAAGGTACCATATAATGTGTTTGGAATACCGTTTGAACTTCCATTCACTTGATCAAATGTTTCCAATGGTCTGTTGGCCTTCCAATGTTGTAATTGGCCCATTAACTCTCCATTCGACTCATCAGCTTCCTATTCCTGAATTCTTGCAGCCAAAGCACCAATGGTGGCAGATCAAGGCCACCATTTTAGCTATACGAATTACTACTTCAGCAATCAAATAGCCACTTCGAAAACTTGAACTGCTGGTTCACTTCCAGAAGTAGTTTGACTGGTCAAATAGATGAATCTTTGTACAAAACTTTACGGGCACCATGAAGGTTGAGCTAATCTCATCCCCACCAGGTTTCAGGTAATTGTAACATCATATGCAAAAACTTAATGCTTTTGAATGAAAGTTGCTTGTTTACGGGTTGCCAGTAATGCGGTTGCTCACTATTCGTGACTGGCGAGTCAAAAACCCATCAATTTTTTTCAGATCTCCATGAAACCTACATGGACTGATTCTAAGTCGTGTCTAACACATACACATCTGACTCCATTGCCTCACATAGCCATAGAACCTTCTAAAAGCCACCTCTAGCTACTAGTGATCAATTAATTGTTCTCTAGCCATCCATAATCAGTTCTTGTCACCCCTTGCTCAAAGTTGAGTGGAATGATGTCTTGAACTTACGAATTATTGTTTATGACATTTGGAATCCATTAAATTGAACAATAATGTATCAAGTAGACCCCATTTGTCCCATATTGTCACAATTTTTGCTGTTGGAAAAACAATCTGGGTCTAGTTAAGATAACCAAGGTCAATTGACCTAATTGGCCTTGATTTGAAGTGGACTACAAGAACCACCGCTGTGGCTTGGTGGAATTGGAGAAACAGTCTCCCAATGTTAGCACCTTGATGTTCCAAATATCACTCTATAAATTGTCAAATAAAGTTGATATGCAAACAAGTGCACAAATAATCACATCTCCTGCATAAGAAGAATCACAAAAGAACTTTCATGAGTATGAGAAACCGTCTTGAATAGATATAGCCAACAATATTATTCTCAATACCGAAAAAAGAAATTCTGAATTTTCTTTCCAAGAAGTGTTGCTCCAGGAAACAGGTTGGGTGTCATAGTGAATCAACTCTTCAAGTCCTTCCACTTTTCTGCTTGTTGATTAAATCTCAGTAGCATATTCTTGAACACACTGGCGTTTTCCAAGAGGTTTGCCGATCCATTTTCCTTGTAGAAGTGATATTGAAATAGACAGATACGATCTGCAGGAGAAGGTCAAATACCTTGCTTAGAATATCCAGTAGGTTCCAGTTAGTAGTATTCCTGTTTCCCACAGACTGATTAGAAGTTGGGAATCACCTTTTACGACCAAGGTCTTGAAGTTGCGTCATAGGGCCAAGTTTAGGCCACGGGCCAGTCCTAATGCCTCAGGCCTCATGATTTGCTCCTCGGTTCTCATCAAGATTTCCCAAAGCATGTTTCCAAACTTAAAAGCCTTCTCTTCTAGGAAGAAGGAAATTTCTTCCTAGTACATACTTTGGCAATGTCCATCTCTGAGATAGCCACTTGTGCCTTGATTAAGAAATATCCTCGGATCAAATTCCAATGTCCCAAAAGTTATTCTATTCCTCTCCTTCCATATCTCCTATGTTACCTATGAAGGAGCACCCTTCCAGAGAGTGGATGCCCAACTAGAGTCACCAAAGATTGGCCAGGAGGAAAATTGATAAGAGCAGGTCTTGAGGCCATGCCCAAGCTATTCCCAATTTAAAAAAGCCAAGGCCAAACAACTACAATGAGTTTGTAGTGATTCAAGAGGTGGTTGGTAGTTCCTGCAATCTTTCTACACATGACACAAATAGAGGGGCTTTGGAGTCCCATTCCTCCAAGCCTATTGTGAGTATGAACCCTCCTATGGATTGCCAACCACGAAAAAGTATTTTCCTTAGGGAAGCAATCCTTGGTCGAAATTCATGTTGAAGGCCATTCAAAAGAACAACACATGTTTGTAGCTACTAAATGATAGCTAGACTTCGATCTTATTTTGAGTTGTTTTGTAGCCAGGGAGAGGATTTGTCTGACTCTTTTTCACTTGGGCATCGGAGAAATGGATAGCACCTTCATTAAGGATTTGATCTATCCTCACTGCTTTAGGCCATGCCTTTCGACCAGGGTGAGAGGACCCGTTTTGTAACCTCTTTTGGTGAAGGAGAATGAAGATATCCTTCTTTGCACAAATCTGAAAGGAGACCCTGAGAAAATATGATCAATGCACCACAATTTAACTCTCACGAGTTGTCACTTCTAAAGAATGGTGATATTTCCTAGACAGGGCTAAGGTTACTAAAGACATTATGGAATCCTGATTGCTTCTGCATATTTTAGCAGTAGAATTTATACATTTGTGGACACACAGGGAAAACAGGGGTAGTTCAGGATGGATTCATTGTTTTTGAATAATTTTGGTGGGAGATTAAGCAGGATAAAATTGATTATACCAGATCTTTGAGAGACTTCACAACAATTGGAAAGCTAAATGACAGAAAGCTTTGGAATAGCTAAAATATTCCTTCAACCAGAAGGTGTGCATCAATGGAGGCCCAGATTTGCACGGTTTCACACAATCTCCAAGAATTTAACACGAAGGCTCGAGCTAAAGACTCAATAAAACATCAAAGACCCTTGGTTCCTCATGCCTAAGATACACTTGAAGGCTTACAGACAATATTTATCAACAAATGACAGTGAAGTGATTTTAAATTGTTTATCTCATCACAGGATGAAGGCTCTTCTTGAAATGAAATTGTAAATGCCACTAAACTGTCACAGGGATGAGATCCTGTGTGATTCGGAGGGACTTTAACACAAGATTGCAATAGGAATAAGAAAAACTACTTGCAGACATTCTGAAATAAAGCAGACACAAATTACTCCAAGATTGACACAAATTAACTCAAAATTGATTAGATTCATCAGCAGGGGAAAGTTTCTTTGAACAGTCTCAGAGCTTGTCAATGGTTGTACACTCACAACCAACTTGACGTGATTGAAATCTAAAACATAGGAAATTAACAGGTTTCTCAGATTGGTCTCTCAGGAAGATGGCTCTCTCAAATTTTCTCTTAAGAATTCAACCCCCCAACCCTTTGCAAGAGTATTCTCATTGCATTTATACATTTCACTTGCTCACTCATCCCAAATTTCCCCCCAAAAAGAAGAATATTTGAGGGACCTTTGCTTGTTACCAATTTTCCTCAGAAAGAGACATTTAACAAATTCACATCCAAAAGCTACCAGGTGGACCAATTATGAACTGATCACGTTTCTCAGACCCTCAACTAATGACTAGGATGCCATGCCAAAACTTTTTGCTAGTCCTTCTAATCATTCTGATTCTTTCATGTGAGAAATCCCCATTTTAATCATTTTCTGGAGGCTCTGTACAGCTAGATCTGACAGGTAATCCTTTTCACCCTTGAGGCAACACCTTTTTCATCCTTCATGCTTGCAACCTCCATCATTTCATCCTTTTCCTTCTCTTTCCTCTGCAACTCTGTCCCACATCCATCTTCTCTGGTAATTCATTTTTGCAAGTGCCCAAGCAATTCCAACTTCAAAATATCAACCTTAACAATCCTTGGACTCACAAATTAAGTTCTAAATCCATTCAATGGACACTTTGCAGATAAAAATGACAAGGAATTTTCATCAAAAATGATGAAAAACAGTGCGTATTCACATCTCCAGGAGTCTTGGAGAAAAAATGGTGGAAAAACAGATGCAATGCACAACAACCATTGATTCTTCCCCTTCTCAACTTTAGATTAGAGCCATCCACGTGTTTCCTTGGTGCAACTACAAAGGTGAGGTATAGAGGCAAGTTTCCAAACAAGCGCGGGCCTTCCACGTGCCCTGGGCCCAAGAAAATCATCTTTTGGCCTTTGAAAAGTCTCAGTATAAAAAGGAGCCAATGGAAAGCCTCCACGTGTCTCAATGGTGCACTTTGAGATGGTCCCCAAAAGTGGAGACCCCAAACAAGTGCTCACCATGTGTTTCAGTCTGGAAGAGTTTTTGAAAAAGTTGAAGGACCAGCGGAAGGCGCCATGTGTCTAGGGTCCGAGATAGTTTTCCTTGGCCATTGAAAAGTCCAAGCAAGGTCAGAGTGAGTGGAAGCCTCCAAGTGTCCTCCTGGTGCTTCTTCAAAATAAAATTTAGGGGCTGGTCCCCAAATAGGTGTAATCCCTCCACGTGTCCCTAAGCCTTAGAAAGTTTCTTGAAAATCTTAAGTATAGAGCAGAGTCGTCGGAAGCCTCCACATGTCTCCTTGGCAGTAATTTTGAGATGGTCCCCAAAAGCGGAGACCCCAAACAAAGCATGGGCATCACCACCATGTCCCCTTGGTGCAACTTCTAAGGTGGGACCCTGAGGTAGATCCTCAAATGAGTCCAACCCTCCACGTGTCCATGGTCCACCAAAGCTACACCAGACCGCATGAAAAAAATGTCTAAGTCATCCAACTCCAAGGTCAAACCAAAAGGGCAAATTTTCAGATGAGCATGGCCCTCCACGTGGACAAGTTTTGAGTTGAATGGGCCTTAGAGTTTCAAAGTACCGAGCCGCATCCAACCAGAAAGGGCCACATGTGTTTCCACAGATGCTGAGATGTAAATTTGATGGGGAAAAAACACACTTGTCAAACCGTAAAATGAAAGGAAAATCACCATTTGCACCCATTAAAGAAATGAATCTTTCTTTAAGGACAGAGATTTTGGAAATGATATAAGGCCCAAATGTGATCCAACTGAGCACATCCAATTAGAGAAGACCACGTTTCCATAGATATTGGGACAAAAATTGACAGGGAAAACAAAATGTGACTGTGGAAAATGGAAGGAAGGGAAAAAACCTGAGTTTTCACCCAAGTTACAAATTCTTTCACATGGATAGAGGAATGGAAAAAAAACTCTGGATTTAAAGTGATCCTCGACCAAAGGAAGGGACTGATCATGGCAACCAAATGGAGGACAGAGTTTTCATGCATCAATACAGGGAGATAGAAAAGACGAAAGAGCCCGCAAATTGAAGAATTTCAAGGACAAATGGGGTGAGATCAAATTGAGCACCAACATCGGCTCCGACTCGGGGATGGGCACTCCCTGTGAGTGCCACAAGAACAAATAGCAGACCAAGTGCCAAAAACAAACCATTGGGAAATGGAGTCAAAGAATAAGCTTGCAGAGAAGAACAATAATAACCAACTCCCCCAAGGACGAACCGAGAAACCAACAAAATGGCCACCAAGGACCAGGACAAACAAAAATAGAAAAACATGAAAGCAGAAAGAAACCAAAAGACTATACACTGTACAATGGAGTATACCTTGATTCTGAGAAATCAATCAAGGAAATGTTTCAAATGCCTGCCATTAACAGGCAATTCAAGCAATTCCCCATCTAAGTCTTTTAAGAAGAAAGTATGTTCACCAATTCGAATGTCAATTGAATAAGGGCCCATCCACAATGCATCAAACTTTCCATGTTTTCCCTTATCCTCATGCCTGTTATCCCATAATAACACAAGATCTCCCACACTGAAAGCTCTTGGAGTCACTTTTTTATCAAATAACTTCTTCAAATTTTCTCTGAACTTCACATGCCACTGATGGGATGCCCTTCTTTCTTCATCTAACTCAATAATCTGATTGATTCGAGCATCATATGGACTAACTTCTTGATCTTCAATTTGTTGAACAAACTGAAATGAAGACAATTGCAAATGAAGGGGCAGCAAAGCTTGAGTTCCATATACCAACTCAAATGGGATTTTACCAGTAGCTCTTTTGACAGTGATTCTGTCAGCCCAAACAACAAACTTCAGTTGCTCACCCCACTTCTTTTTGTTCAGCTCCAAGGTTCTTCTAATGATCTTCAACAAGTTTTTATTGCTGGACTCAGCTTGTCCATTTCCTTGGGGATTGTAGTTAGAAGCATATGTCAAATTGATTCCATACCCTTTGCACATTGCCACCAAAGGTTTGGCTCTAAAACTCATGGCATTATCAGCAACAATCTTAGCTGGCACTCCAAATCTGCATATGATTTGATTCAACATGAAGTCCATGATGACTTGGTGTGTTGCTTTCTTGGTGGGGATTGCTTCCACCCACTTAGTGAAATAATCAGTGGCTACAAGAATCCATTTATGACCAGCACTGGAAGGATCTGAAATCTCACCAATGAAATCCATTCCCCATTGCTTAAATGGGGCTTCAATTGACACAGGCTGCAAAGGAAGGGAACCTGAAGCTTTCAGTCTTCCAGAAAAATGCTGGCAACTTTCACATTTCCTAACCAATAGAGTTGTATCCTTGAAAAGAGTTGGCCACCAATAACCAGCCCTCAAGATTTTATGTGTTGTAACTCTTCCAGCAAAATGTCCCCCACAAACTCCTCCATGGAGATCAGCAATTATTTTGGGGGCCTCATCTTCAGTGATGCATCTCAAGAGCACTCCCTCGGGGTTCTTCCAAGCTAACCCAAAATCAGTAATGACATATTTTTGGGAGGCTAACTTAAGAGCTCTTTTCTGATTTTTAGTCAAATGTTCAGGGCAGCATAGATGTCTGAGATAAAATATTATATCTTTGTACCATTCAGAGCTTACCAACTTTTCAAGGACATCCACCCTTTCTCCTTCTACTTCATTCACCTCAATAGTTTGCAAGTTGCTCTCAGCCATAAGCTTAGCTAGGCCCAAACCTCTTATCAATTTCATGGTTTGGATATCCATGTCATATTCCTGCAACTTGTTTACCCATCTGCATATTTTTCTTGAGACCTCCATCTCTGATAAGATATCTTTCACCATGGTGTGGGGAACATAAGCAACAACTTTAGAGCTCAAGATGTAAGGTCTGAAAACCTTTGTTGCTTTCACCAAGGAAAATGCTTGCTTCTCCATGATGGTGTACTTCAACTCAGCTCCTTGCAATGCCTTACTGAAAAAGGCAATTGGTCTCTCAGCCCCTTCATCATCCTTCTGCAACAAGACAGATGCAATGGTGTTTTCTGAAGCAAAAGAAAACATTTGAAAAGGCTTCTTGTAATTTGGAGCTGCCAAAATAGGGGCATGCTTTAATGCTTCTTTGATCCCATTGAAAGCTTGAATGGAAGCTTCTTCCCATTTGATAACTTGGTCCTTCTTCAGCATGCTAGTAATGGGGATGGTCAGCTCAACAAAGTTAGACACAAATCTTCTGATAAAGTTTATTTTTCCAAAGAAGGATTGAACTCCCTTCTTAGTTCTTGGAATTGGAACCTTGTTGATGGCTTCCACTCTCTCGGGATCAATCATGACCCCTTCCTTTGATACAATGTGACCAAGAAGCTTTTCCTTTTGCACTCCAAAATGGCACTTCTTGGGATTCAATGATATGCCATACTCTCTACACCTTAACAACATTCTCTCCAAGTGTTGCAAGTGATCATTTATTTTTCTGGAAAACACAGTTACATCATCTTGATAAACAACAATGAAATCATTAATATAACCAGCAAATGCTACATCCATTGCTCTTTGGAAAGTTGCTCCAACATTCATTAAGCCAAAAGGCATCCTGACATAGACATAAGTTCCCCAAGGAGTGGTAAAGGTAGTCTTTATTCTTTCTGACTCCTTCACAACAACTTGATTATAGCCAGAGAAACCATCCAAAGTGGATAACAATTCAGAACCAGTTACCAATTGTAGCATATTCTCCATGTTTGGCAGAGGGTAATTATCTTTCAATGATGCTTTATTCAAGTTCCTAAAGTCTACGCACAACCTTATATCACCATTCTTTTTTCTGACAGGTACTAAATTTACAACCCAAGATGAGTACCTTGTGGGCTGAATGATCCCTCCATCCCTCAACTTCTTCAATTCTTCTTGCATCTTCAAAGAAAGGAGTGGATTGATCGGCCTCTATTTTTTCCTAAAAGGCTTGGCATTAGATTCAAGAGGAATTTCATGTTGGAACAAATCTTCCCTGTATGCCTTCAACTCAGAGTAAGACCAAGCTAGGCAGTCTTGATATTTCTTCAACAATTGAACATAGGACTGCTTCTCTTCCTTGCTCAGATTGCTTCCTAACCAGATTTTACGTGGTTTTTCCTTTGTGCCCAGGTCGTGCTCTTCCACATCTCTTGAAACTGACATACTTCTGTTAATAATGCAATCAACATTATCAAAGTTTGATTCAAGTGCCACCAAACCTCTGGGAATCGTGTTTGTCTTCAGCTGGATGATGTCTTTGCCAAATAAAGTTTCCTTTCCTTCAGCAGCACACACCATTGGTTCCCAATCTATATTTTGGTCAGCAAACTCACCTTGGTTCTGCAGAAACCATTTCACCTGGGCATCATCATCGAACACTTGCCAATTTTTAATGTTGTCAGGGACAGATGGCCTTGTTAGTATTTCAACATCATACTCACAAAATGGAGATACTGTACAATTTCCAAATCTGGATCCTAGCACTGCTAACTTGTCTGCAACAACATTAAACTTTCTATCATGGTGCACAATATTAAATGAGTCAAACATTTCAATCAAATCCCAGACTGCATGCTTGTATTGTTTCATTCTCTGATTTTTAGTAGCATACAGTTTTCTAATCTCCTTGACAATCAGTTCTGAATCTCCTTTGACAATGATATCCTTTACACCATATTTCCATGCAATTCTCAAACCCAATAACAATGCTTCATATTCAACAATGTTGTTAGTGCATTCAAAGTTGAGTTTGAAAGAAAAAACAAACTCTTCCTGGCCTGGAGAAATCAGAACAATACCAGCACCATTTCCAAACTTGGAACAAGCTCCATCGAATAACAAGGTCCAAGGAAAACCTACTTGTTCAAGACATTTACATTGATCAATCTTGTGCTCTTTGCCATCAGCAAATCCAACAAAGTTATCAGCATCTACATCAGCATACAACACTTCATAAGAAGCATTATTGGGATCTTCAATGAGGTGCAACATCTTCTTCTCTCCATACAGCTTTACAAGGTTGCCTTCAATTGGAATGGTGGAAAAAGACATATCCATCTGAACACTTCCACCAACACTTGCAGCCCACTTTCTTGATAACAACATGCCCCATTTGGTAGGGCAATCAACAATAACAACATCAAGTTTCAAGTTCTTACCCAGATAAGCTGCAAGTTGTACCACCAAACCTTTTACACATCCTACAATTGGCACCTCTCTAGAATCCATTGCAGTACACTTGCCATAAGCTGTTGTCACTTTAATGTTCAATTCATTCATGACCTCTAGAGGCATAACATTGCATGATGCTCTAGAATCAAACATACAATTGTGCAGCAGTCTGTCCTTAATAATCAACGTTGTAAAAAATGGATCAACATTTAATTGAGACTCAACCAAAGATGTTCCCAAGTAAACTTCAGGTGGTTCACCTATCTCCTCCAATGCTGGTGGTTTTTCTAGGTCTGCAATGGTTGGAGGAGGAGTGTCTACATTATTTATATTTCTGCCTTGGGTACTCCTATCTTCTTCCAATCCCAAATACTCAAAGGCCCTCTTCTTGTGCTCAGGAATCCTAAGCAGTTCAACAATTGGAACAAAAATCTTGATCTGACTCAAGACTTGGGAAATGTCATAAGGAATGTATTTGGGCAAAGCAGCATTTGGAGAAATATTGACAAACTCATCGGATGGCACAAGATTTTTCACATTTTGGGCATGGGTGGGAACACCAGTTCTACTTGAGACAACAAGGCCTTTTCCAGATGCATCTTTCTTTGGAGTTTCTTTTGGGATATTGGTGAGAACTGGGGTTTTTGGTTTGGCTTGAGGCCCTACCCCTTTGACAACTTTACTTCTTGTGTTATACTCTTTTTCTTGGGCAACAACAACATTCATTAACAGTTGTCTATCCTCTTCTGATGGGATTCCTCCATCATACTTCTTAATCATTAGAGCTCTTAGGTACTCAAAATCATTATTAGGAAGTTCAAAATCTTGTACCATATCTATTTCTAAAGTATGAGAGGGAGGAAGAAGAGGTACCCGGTGAATGCAATCCCAAAAACTTGCAGCAGTTCTTGCACTTATTACTTCAGTTGAAGTTGCTCCTTGCTGTGAGCTTGTAGAGAAATCCACCATGCATGCATCATCATCAGTGTTATCATCATCATCAGCTTCTTCAACTTGTTGATCTACTTCACATGGCGGGTGGGGTAAGAAACATTTGTCACACCAATCAATTTCATTTGTCTCTTCAACAACAACAACTCTGGCATTTAGAGGATCAGGCACTACTCTATTTTCCCTAGCTTGGGGTTGTCTAGCTCCCATGGGTCCTTTACCTCTGTCATCAGATCTCTGATCATTTCTAGGATGATTTGCAAATTTGTCTTGTCCTTGTTGCCTATGCTGACCTTGAGAACCTTGTCCAATTCCTTTCTCTTCCCTGGCTAGCTTGTAAGAGATTTCTTTGACAGCTCCGGCCAAAGTCTTTACAACTTCCTCAAGATCCACAACCTTACTTGATTGAGGCTTCTCTGGGTTGATCAGTTTAACACCCTCCCTCTTAGGAGGTTTTCCAACTGCTTTAATGTTGTTCTCAATTTGCAGAGCCATGGTAAAGGCCTGCCTCAAAGTTGTTGGGTTCTTATCCCTCAAATAGTAAGCAACTTTCTTATCAAATGCATCTGAATACTTTATCAGACATGATTCATCACATGGCCTCAAATTAACAGGAAGTCTTCTCAATGTTTTGTTAAATCTTGTATTGAAATCATGAACTGATTCATTAGGATTCTTTTTAATATTTTCAAATTCTGATAAAAGAAACCTAGGGTCTGTTTTATCACCATACTGTAGTCTAAAAGCATTATTCATTTCTGTCCAAGAATCAATGGAATTATCTGGCAAAGATTTATACCAGTCCCTTGCATCTTCTTCTAGAGTATGGATAAACAATTTAATGTACACATCCTCAAATTCTATTTCAAATTCCTCCATCATATTGACAAAGAGCTTCAAGAGTTGATCACCAGTGATTGCATTATTTCCTTGAAACTTAGGCAATCTATTTCTTACATCTTGTGGCACAACATTTGGATAGCCAGCCATACCTCTAAAATTGATGGGACCAAAAGTATTAACAACAAATGGAGGTCTGGGTGGAGGGCTGAGCCATATTATTTTGAGGAGGTGACCTTGGAGGAGATGCAAATGATGAGGAGTGAGAAGTTTGTGTGGTACAGGGATGCAATTCTCAGAATGACTACCCTCTAAAGGCTCTATTTCTTGGAAAACTCTATCAGATTTGGAAAATACAGGGGCAGATTGAGAAGAAAATTTTTCAAATACAAATGAAGGCCCCTCTCCAGATGGAGAATTCAATTCAACAAAGAGACTACCTGATTCAGATTCACTTGAGGAAGTATTGCAATCTTCAATCACAGGCTGATCAGTTTCACCAATGGAGATCTCTTTTCTTGATGCTTGATCTCCAACAACCTTCCAAATTCTTCTTCCTTCTGAATTAGACTTTCCCAACTCTGGAAACAACCTTCTACTAGGGTCCTTGGTGAAGAAATATCTTCTTCCTTCCAACTTTGTAGAGATTAATGACAAATCTTACTTGATATATGTTAAGACACTGGTATTTATTAAGAATTTAAACAACATGGAGTCACCACTAAGGATTTTCACCTTAGTTTGTGAAAATGCACTATGAAAGACCTATCAAATGTCTGTCAATACCAGATTCATGCAAAGCTTACAAGATCTACTCTTCTTCTACCCAAATTTGTCAATGATGATACAAACTTTAGTGCAATAACTGTATAAGCTGGAAATATTGCACTCAGAACTTACAACTTTGAACAATTCTTACAGATCTGAACAGATAATGATGTTTCAACAATGTATTAGCACACAACATGTGTAAGAAGTATTACCAGGTCTGTATGTACTGCATTTGTAAAATACTTTAAAGAGTAAAACGGTGCCATTCTGGTTTGTTGCAAAATAAATCTCAAAGCTCAAATAATCCCCAATGGCAACGGCGCCATTCTGGTGTTGGTATCCAAATTGATTCTCCCTTGGAAACCGAGCAGCATCACAGATTTAGCAAGACACTGAGAGACAGACAGATCTTATTTTGAGTCATTTTGTAGCCAGGGAGAGGATTTTTCTGACTCTTTGTCACTCGGGCATCAGAGAAATGGATAACACCTTCATTAAGGATTTGATCTATCCTCACTACTTTAGGTCGTGCCTTTTGACCAGGGTGAGAGGACCATTTTGTAACCTCTGTCGGTGAAGGAGAATGAAGATATCCTTCTTTGCACAAATCTGAAAGGAGACCCTGAGAAAATATGATCAATGCACCACAATTTAACTCTCACGAGTTGTCACTTCTAAAGAATGGTGATATTTCCTAGACAGGGCTAAGGTTACTAAAGACATTATGGAATCCTGATTGCTTCTGCATATTTTGGCAGTAGAATTTATACATTTGTGGACACATAGGGAAAACAGGGGTAGTTCAGGATGGATTCATTGTTTTTGAATAATTTTGGTGGGAGATTAAGCAGGATAAAATTGATTATACCAGATCTTTGAGAGACTTCACAACAATTGGAAAGCTAAATGACAGAAAGCTTCAGAATAGCTAAAATATTCCTTCAACCAGAAGGTGTGCATCAATGGAGGCCCATATTTGCATGGTTTCACACAATCTCCAAGAATTTAACATGAAGGCTTGAGCTAAAGACTCAATAAAACATCAAAGACCCCTGGTTCCTCATGCCTAAGATACACTCGAAGGCTTACAGACAATCTTTATCAACAAATGACAGTGAAGTGATTTTAAATTGTTTATCTCATCACAGGATGAAGGCTCTTCTTGAAATGAAATTACAAATGCCACTAAACTGTCACAGGGATGAGATCCTGTGTGATTCAGAGGGACTTTAACACAAGATTGCAATAGGAATAAGAAAAACTACTTGCAGACATTCTGAAATAAAGCAGACACAAATTGCTCCAAGATTGACACAAATTAACTCAAAATTGATTAGATTCATCAGCAGGGGAAAGTTTCTTTGAACAGTCTCAGAGCTTGTCAATGGTTGTACACTTGCAACCAACTTGACGTGATTGAAATCTAAAACACAGGAAATTAACAGGTTTCTCGGATTGGTCTCTCAGGAAGATGGGCTCTCTCAAATTTTCTCTTAAGAATTCAACCCCCGACCTTTTGCAAGAGTATTCTCATTGCATTTATACATTTCACTTGCTCACTCATCCCAAATTTTCCCCCCAAAAAGAAGAATATTCGAGGGACCTTTGCTTGTTACCAATTTTCCTCAGAAAGTGATGTTTAACAAATTCACATCAAAAAGCTGCCAGGTGGACAAATTATGAACTGATCACATTTCTCAGACCCTCGACTAATGACTAGGATGCCATGCCACAACCTTTTTGACAGTCCTTTTAATCATTCTGATTCTGTCATGCGAGAAATCCCCATTTTAATCATTTTCTAGAGGCTCTGTATAGCTGGATCTGACAGGTAATCCTTTTCACTCTCGAGGCAACACCTTTTTCATCTTTTGCACCTGCAACCTCCATCATTTCATCATTTTTCCCTCTCTTTCCTCTGCAACTCTGCCCCGCATCCATCTTCTCTGGTAATTCACATTTTTGCAAGTGCCCGAGCAATTCCAATTTCAAAATATCAACCTTAACAATCCTTGGACTCACAAATTAAGTTCTAAATCCATTCAATGGCACTTTGTAGACAAAAATGACAAGGAATTTCATCAAAAATGATGAAAAATAGTGCGTATTCGCATCTCCAGGAGTCTTGGAGCAAAAATGGCAGAAAAATAGGTGAAATGCACAACAACCATTGATTCTGCCCCTTCTCAACTTTAGATTAGAGTGTCCACATGTTTTCTTGGTGCAACTACAAAGGTGAGGTACAGAGGCAAGTTTCCAAACAAGTGCGGGCCTTCCACGTGCCCTGGGCCCAAGAAAAATGCCTTTTGGCCTTTGAAAAATCTCAGTATAAAAAGGAGCCAGCGGAAGCCTCCACGTGTCTCAATGGCACACTTTGAGATGGTCCCCAAAAGTGGAGACCCCAAACAAGCACGGGCTCACCATGTGTCTTAGTCCAGCAGAGTTGTTAAAAAAAAAGTTGAAGGACCAGTGGAAGGCGCCTCCATGTGTCTAGGGTCCGAGACAAGTTTTCCTTGGCGTTGAAAATTCCAAGCAAGGGCAAGAGTGAGCGGAAGCCTCCAAGTGTCCTCCTTGACACTTCTTCAAAATAAAATTTAGGGGCTGGTCCCCAAATAGGCGTGGTCCCTCCATGTGTCCTAGGCCTTTAAAATTTGCTTGAAAAGCTTAAGTATAGAGCAGAGCCGGCGGAAGCCTCCACATGTCTCCCCGGCGCAAATTTGAGATGGTCCCCAAAAGGAGACCCCAAACAAGCGCGGGCTCACCACTTGTCCCCTTGGCGCAACTGTTAAGGTGGGACCCTGAGGCAGATCCTCAAATTGGCCCTCCAATGTCCATGGTCCACCAAAGCTACACCGGCCACATGAAAAAAATGTCTAAGTCTAGGAAAGGCAACGAGAAACCTCCACGTGTCTCCCCTGCGCAACTCCAAGGTCAAACCAAAAGGCAAATTTTCAGATGAGCGTCGGCCCTCCACGTGGACAAGTTTTGAGTTGAATGGGCCTTAGAGTTTTCAAAGTGCCCCACCGAGCCACATCCAACTAGAAAGGGCCACGTTTCCATAGATGCTGAGATGTAAATTTGATGGGGAAAAACACACCTGTCAAACCGTAAAATGCAGGAAATCACCATTTGCACATGGAAATGAATCTTTCTTTCAAGACAGAGAATTTGGAAATGATATAAGGCCCAAATATGATCCTCGAGCCACATCCAATCAGAGAAGACCATGTTTCCACAGATATTTGGGACAAAAATTGACAGGGAAAACAAAACGTGACTGTGGAAAATGGAAGGAAGGGAAAAAATCTGATTTTACTGCCCAAGTTACAAATTCTTTCACATGGACAGAGGAATGGAAAACAAACTCTAGATTTAAAGTGATCCTCAACCAAAGGAAGGGACTGATCATGGAAACCAAATGGAGGACAGAGTTTTCATGCATCAATATGGGGAGATAGAAAAGACGACAGAGGCCCTAAGTATCTTTAGAGATTGTTGAATAGACACAAACCTTGTGCCCCCGAGTGATAGACTACATATTCATGGCTTGGGTCAGGTGGGGATGAGCTCCTTGAGGGGACTTGCCATATCTTGCATTGTTCCCAAAAGAGAGCACAAACCTTGTTTTTTATTTCACAGCTAAGATAATTGAGGACAATAGGGCTGCATACACTTTCAGATATCAAAATGTGGGACGTTTGAAGAAGGGAGATGATAATAAATATGCGGCCAGGGATCCAATTATATTTTCGTAAGGAGGATACTCCATGGCCGGGAGCACTCGACATTTATTCTCCAAGCGATCGTCACACCTAAGGCCATATTGAGGGCCTCAATATTTCTTATTCCGCCCCCACCCTAGCTTTTAAGACCCATTGTTGACCATTTCAAGAGCAGGCTCTTTTGACAGCCATGCCATAGAAAGTTGAATGCGATCTTTGACAACTTTTTAATGATATGCATGGAGAAAAGTTAAATTATCATAACTTGTGTGACAAATTGAAGTAGCTGGAGGCACTTATCTAAAGAAAGCGAATTACCTTGTCAAGAGGCGAGACAAGAATTGAATCTTTTAATCGGATCTGACCATAAGAGGGCATTGCATCAACTTGAGAATAGTGGGTCTCCAAGATATTGATTAAGCAACCTACAAATCTTGAATCCCAAGATGCTTGCAAGTCTCTATTGTCTTCTAGGGGATACATCAACAAAGAATATTTTAGACTTCTCACAATGGATGAGCTGAAATTACATGTTCAATTAGAGGCTAGACTAAATTTCATCTCTCTTGCTTTGCTCACGCTACCGGTCTCTATCTAGATGGTACACCAATAAATTGAAGGTGGTGGAGGGCATGTGAGGTGGACGTATTGTGTGGCTCTTTGATTGTACCAGCCCGCCTTAATGCTAGAAGAGAGTGACCCGAGTCTTTAAGAAGGGTCATGAAGGACCCAAGTCTTCAAGAAGGGTCATGAAGGATACAAGGAAACCAGGTCTTTGTTATGCAACCCTTGAGATGCTTGTAAGAAATCTGCTTGACATCAGTTGAAGAGAATAGAGAAGTGTGGAGTTAAAATGCAATGCCAAATCCGTTTACACCAATTTGGAGTGAAGGTGTATGTTCTTCACACAGGAGGCACAAGTTTGAATCCGGCAAGGTCTATAGGTTATGTGCACCCAAGACGATCGGGGAGTCTCATTCACCAAATTGGTGGGTAACCTGGTAAATACCTTTACTTTTGCCTTATATGGAAGTCCCAATTGGCACGATCATAGGCCTTATCAATATCTAGTTGTGTGGTCATTATTTCTTCTTCTCTGGTTTGGAAAAAGTGAGTAAGTTCATGCACCATGATAATCCTGTATAGAATTTGTTTTCCCTATACAATGTCGCCTTTCGTGGGGGAGATTGTATTGGGTAGTGGCTCTTTTAATCTTTTGGAAATAAAATTGGAGATAATCTTGTAGATGGTATACCACAAGGAGATGGGTCAAGACTCAAAAGGCATTGAAGGCACCAACATTTGATTTCTTGGTTAACATGGAATAAAAAGTGCAATTGAAATCCATGAACATTTTTTTGATTTTTGAGATTCATTATCAATATCCAAGACATTCCTTTTGATCTTGTATATTTTTAAAAGAATCAATCAAGAATTCTTCACATCCTAGGGCTTTGTCTTGCATAAAAATAGCAGAGCACGCTTCCTCATCATAAACAGGAGTCAAACTGTTAATAGTATCTGATTTTTGGTATCAACGATGAGACAAGGAATCAGATTGTGAAGATAATCTGGGGACGCTTATCTGTCTTGATCATCAACAGATAGAAGGTTCTGTTCCTAGTTCACTCTAGTGAAGATGTTGTGCTTCTGTTTCGAAAGTGAATAAGAGAATTTTTATTTGCTTGTTTCCTTGCCACAATACTCCATAGAGGAGGCACAAGTTTGAATTTGATGAGAGGTATAGGATAAGTACACCCAATATGAATAATATAAGGTAAATGGAAAAACAATCCCGTTGTGGGCTTCCACAAGTATCTTCTCATATTCCAAATTGGTGTCTCGCTTGGCGGTATCCTAAAATCCACCTTTACCTTGTAAGTTTGAATCGGCACAATCATAGGCCTTATTAATGTCTAGTTGTGTGATCATTAGCTCTTATTTACTGGTCTGGACAAAGTGAATAAGTTCATGCACCTTGATAACCCCATATAAAAGGTTAAAATTTGTTTTCCCTATATAAAAGCTGCCCTTCTTTGGGTGAAATTATATTGGGGAGTGGCTCTTTTCATTCTTCAAAAATCACCTTGGACATAATCTTGTAGATGGTGTGATAGAGATAAATGGGTTGATAGAAGGAATCAACATTTGATTTTTTATGATTACACTAAGAAAAGTGCAATTGAAATCCATGCACATTTATGAATTTTCAAGCTTCATTCACAACCGCCAAGACATCCCTTTTGATAATCTCCTAGAAGGTTTGAAAGAAACTATGCGGGAGGTCGTCACGGCCTAGGGCCTTGTCTTGCCTTGTCTTGCTTCATTCTAAATATAGCAGTGTACTTCCTTGTCATAAATACGAGTTAGATTGCTAAGTATTATATTATTGTGAGCATGTGTGAAGAGCCAAGGAATCGGAACGGGAAGAAAATCTTGAGCTGACAATCTGTCATGGTCATAAAAAAATAGAAGGTTTATAAAGAAGTTGATATTCCTATTCCTAATTTCCTTTAGTGAAAATGTTGATTCTGTCTTGAAAATGAATAAGAGAAATTCTATCTACATTTTTCCTTGCCATGATGGATTAGTGGAAGAAATCAATATTCTGATGATCATTGTATTGCCATAGCTCCTTGGACCAGTTTATTTCAAGAAGACTTCTTTGTGGAGGTAAACCTCTTCAAGCTTGGATAGTGTCTTTTTTGAAGGAAAGGGTTTACTCATTTATCCAAGAGGCTTGGATCTTGTGAGTCACATTTTCTAAAGTAGACTAAAGCCTAATTCTTCAAGAAAATGTCTCCAAAGGATTGGGAGTTATAGTCTTCAAGGTAGCTTTTCACGTATCTAAAATTTCTGACAAGTTTAACCATTTTGAATCAAGGGGAACAAGGAGTTTCCTTCCACCATCCTTGCATGCGATCGAAGATTATCTCATTTGTCAACCACATAAGTTCAAACTTGATAGGCACGAAGGGTGCATCGAATTTGATTTGATAGAGAGAAGGATTGGGGCATGTTTGGAACATGGATGCGGAGAATTCCTGATTCCATTAGCCCATCCTAGACCAACCAATTAGGGTTACAAAGAGTCGATTATTTATTGTTACTATGTTATTTACATCAACCCTCCTACTATTCCATGCAAAGCAATTACTCTTGGAGGCAATGCTCCATATATAATTTGAGTTGAAAAACTAGTGGAAGTCCCTTTGGGAGTAGGATTAACGAGCATCCACCTTCTCTCCCCAACTAACAAAATGGAGTCAAAGTTGCACTTGAAGATAATTTTCTTGTCTATCCTTGTGGGATTCCATGGCAATCCTTGTCACTCCCACCCGGTCGTTCCATCTTGCTCTTCATACATGTTTTGAGAGTAGGATTAATGAGCATCCACCTCTCCCCAACTAACAAAATAGAGTCAAAGTTGCCCTTGAAGATAATTTTGTTGTCTGTTCTTGTGGAATTCCATGACGATCCTTGTCACTCCCACTTGGTCGTTCCATCTCACTCTTCATACATGTTTTCAAATCTTGTTTTGGGTTAATCCCTACCGTGGTTTCACCCTTACTAACAACACCAAATGCCATCCGTCATTTTCTAAGGCTTCAACCTTGAATGGATTTACTAGATGGACGTCACGACATCAACAGGAGAATAAAATCTGATGTCATTCTCATTCTCTGTTTGAAGCGTTTGTTCTTTCACCCCAATCTAGCAATAGTTTGACAATATCGCAATCTTCCCTTGATCATCCACCTCAAATGGCCACTGGTAGAGATATGAGGAAGGTTTTAATGACATATTTGTCTTTGTTCCCACCAGTTCACCTCCACCGGCTGCTCTAAAGCTCAACCCATTATTATTTTGTCCTCCCGTCATTCTCTATCCATGAATCACCAAACAACCTCTTCGTAAAGTTGTGCTTACTACTACACACAACTCCAAATGCATCGTCTTTGAGATTTGCCTAAATTTCTACGATCTTCGGCGTTCCCAATCTCCAAATATCCTCACCCCCACATTTTATTTTTTTGCAGTTTGAGGATGAGAGTCACTTTAGGCGTCCCTCAACCCTCTTCTATAAGAGGAGAACTTGGTCTTTGCCTCATTCCACATAATCCAACCCAATGGAGCCAAGAGTGTATAGCAGAGAACTACAGAGGCAACAAAAAATCAACCCTACTTCCTTAGCACAACAATTCACCAAGCAGTTTTCCACTATTAATAACACCCAACAACATCCCATCCAGGTGTAGGATGATGAGGCGTTTAGTATGCATTTATATTTTCTAGTAGAAGGGAATTCTCAACAATCTGGATTGTCAAAGAAATAGACACTGGTGGAACAATATCTTACAAGGGTAGTGGCCTCTTTACCAACCTCTCCTTATTTTGTTCATCATTCTCCACATAGCTCTGTAAATCTTCAATTACTTTCTTGTCATAATCTGCCCCCTCTCTCTACTCATTTCTCCTCTTCCTTAACCCCGACCTTAATGAAATGGGTCGCCACCCGGTATGTACTTTGCCTTTTCCCATTTGCCGGGCCCATTACGCACCACCTGTACTCTAAATTCCCGCATTTCCTTCACGGGAGCTCTATCCTTAATCCCATTACTACTTCTTAAGCATGCCCCACTTCTTCATTGCACATCCCTTCCTGCCGCTCAACACACCCCCTCCACTCCCAAGATGATTCTCTCATACCAGCTTTACTCAAAGTTTCTGAAACGATTCAGCAGTTGGTGTCCACCCGCGAACATAAAGGCATTCCTTCCAGGGCGCTGGAGGATATCACCTCCACTTTGTCTTAGATTCTGCTTTTGTGAGATGCTCATTTGGAGGATTTACACGTGTTGAAAACACGAGTCAATTGGTATCCAAATGGATCCAAAATCATAAGCAAATTGCAAAAGCCATTCACCAAATTTGCTTTTAAAAATGACTTTTCGGATTATTTTCGACATTACGACTTTATTATATTTTTAATTAAAATTAAAAAACTGCGAGTACTGTGTAAATTAGAGAATAAACTAGACTAAACAAAGAAATAGAGTCACCGCAATTGATAACGGAGTTCGGCGTTTGGGCCTACATCTCTGGGTCCATATAAATGCGACCGATCTATTAAAATAATGCCTTAATACACTTACAATGCTTTAATAAGACATCTTCAGATATTCCTCAATTGCCACTATAATTTCCTTGAAATTTTAAGCCTAGTCTCTTTTGGAATTTTCTCAAAATTCCACTCCTAACTCTCACAATAAGCTTTTTAAAAATTACACAGTCTGCTGGTTATCCCCCTCAAATAGCACATTGCTCATTTATATAGTGTTTAGATCTCCAGGCGTAATGGCCAAGCCCATATCCTTTTACTCGCCAACCAAGGTTCCATCCCCTCCCCATGTGCATCACATTTTCTATAGTGGGAGTTAATCCCACATTCAACTCGGGGCAGGTAGGTTGGTGGTTTAAAAATGGCGGCGTGGCTTTGATTAATCGGCTTGCGAGCCATTTTGTTGGCTGACGGTTGTGGTTGGTTCGCTATGTGCTAAGTTGGGCCGCTTAAAGGTAAGTGCTTAGTGGGCAGGCTGCGTGGAGGTATATGCACTGAGTTGTGAGGATATGGAGATAGGCGTAAAGAGATAAGGTGGTTAGTGAAGGAGATAAGGTGACTAAGCAATATGCGTGGCAGAGATAAGCAATGAGCTGGGCGGTTCAATGGTTAGAGAGGTGAGGTCGGTGGGTAGGTCAACTCGATCGGCCGAGTCAGCTTGGCTTGCCAAGTCGGGCTGTCCACCGAGCCACCAATGCAATATTTACAAATGCAATAAAATTTTCTCACATGTATCCTGTCAATACAATTAAGAGCATATATACACAGAAGCTCTGCAATGTTAATATGAAGAATGGAGGCCAAGACACGCCTCCACAATTGAGTGTGTTGAACCTGGCTGAGGGCCCTTAGCTAGCAAAAAGTGGGGCCCGCCTGTCTGCAACCAAGTGTCGAAGACAGGTGTTATAAACCAAATTTTTTACTTCATACCCATTGTGCCACATGTTGCAATTTCATTGGTCCACTTGGATGTGCACGCGTCCATGTCACCTACGCGTAGTCCATATTTTTACTAGTTGGCCAAAAATTTCAGTGGCCTATAACTTCTACATACGTGCTCCGTTTTCTGCTAACAAGATACTGCCGGAAAGCTCTAATTTTTCTCTATGCAATGCAACTACCTGTAACTGATTTTGAGAAGATTATAGATCGGTGTTTTTCAGCGAGGATCCTCTAGATCACAAACGCAATCGTATGATATGGAATCATGCTCTCTAAGCATGCCAAATGAAAGCTGGGGGCCACTATGATGAATTCTGATTTTCAGAGCCCTCATGCAAAACGACAAAATACTCACTTTAGCTCCATTGACGTTGATTATCCCAGGGACTCAGCCTTTTTCTCCCCCAACGCCTCCTCTTCTAGCCAAGCTTGGGCCACACAAGACCTATCCAGGAGGATAAATTCTCATTTTCGCTGTCTCATGACAATTGACGTTTTGTTTCTCTCATGTTGTTTATAATGTAAATAGCCTTTGGGTTCATGCAACTTTTCTCATCTGAACTATATATATATGTCTCTCCATGACATTTTGTAGTAATCTTGAGATCCTATCTAGTCAAACTCTTACCACGGTGTAATTTTTTTTGGCTTCTCAATATATTTTACCCTTTATAATAAAAAACATGTACAAATACATATGGTAGTTCACTTACACCTCTGTTTAATAAACCAGTCATGGGCTGTGAAATAAGGCTCTTCTCAGTCCGGAAGGACCTCCAACTAGTTTAAAACACTTGAGTAATCAGCACTATACCCCAGAATACGAAAAACTGAATTTCAAGAATGTGCAATTATTGTTTTTAAAATGTGCATTACTATCAGATGCCTGCGAATACCACCCATATCCACTCATCTGTTTGAAACTCATCCACATAAGTGTAATCCCAGCTTTGGTGTTCAAGTAAGTGATTATCATCAAGATTCAATATGCAAATCATGGCTATATCCAATGTGTGAGTCAAAACGATAATCAGGACTAACCAAATTGGATTTAAAAACTACGTAGCCGGTATGGGGTACGGTGCGGGTACTTGTACAGGGATCACAAATGTTTTTGGGGGCCTGGGTACGACACTTGGGGTACGGCCATACTATATATATATATATATATATATATATAATATTAAAAAATATAACCCAATAAGCAAACTTTCAGCCTTATACATGCATAGTGTAAACAAATTATTAAATAAATGAAATAGCCACAAAATATATTGATAATTCAATGCATTTTGTCATGATATTCATTGATTGAACTTACATTGTTCAAATGTTACAATGTATACACAGAAATCAAGATAAATCAGCATATTAATAATCTAATTATAATCATAATCAAATGGCTCTGCCTCTCCTCTTCAAAGTGAGCATCATCACCATCATGTGGTTCATTAGAACCACAATCTTCAGGAATAGAACCACAAGCATCAGCAGTGCCACTCCCACTAGCTCCACCATGTAGGTCATGCAAAGTACACTCTATGCCCAAGTCTAACAATGAAAGCTGGTCAATGGAAGCATCCAAGTCTAGAGTCTCTGGGTCTATATCCCAACATTTTGTTGGCCCTTGCTTGTACTCATCCTTCTTGTGTGATTGAAGGCACATGTTAGAATGCACGAAAACCAAATTACTCCAAACTTGTTGTGGTTAACCGAGTGGATAAAGGAGTCTGTACCCCAATTCCTCTCAGCTGAAGAAGAACTTGCAACCTATTGAGGCAAGCTGCAAAGTCAATGCAAAATTAAAATTTTAAATTAATAAAAGTAAAAACTTAAAAACTTAAAGAAAGAGATAAGAAATTAAAAAAATTTAAATCTTACTTGTGATAAAACTTTTATTGCAAGTGGCATGAGTTAGGTGTATGCTTTCCCATGGAGGTACCACCACGAATAAGCATCCATCTTGTAGTTGTTAGGAAGAACGCTAATGGAGTGATCCCTAGAGGATATGAAATTTACAAACACTGCTCTAACCAAGTGGTCTACTTCTGGATCCGGGAAGAGTCTAGCAAATGCTGCCTTATACCCCTCACTAACTTCAACATCCCTATATGGTGGGACCCTCGTGGGAAAAGAAAGGATCTTCGCGCCTGTAGTATTTTGGAGTCAAGGCAAAAGCAAGAAGATGCAATGGGGTGGTCATTTTGTTCCACCTTTCAAAGAGATGCGACTGCACTTCCTTGAAGAAAGTCTTTGTAGGATCTTGCTCTTTGGCATTTATGATGGTCTTACTCTACTCAATCATTGAGTTGATTCCATCATAAATCTCAACCATACATGAATGATCCATATCAACAAATTTCAACATACTCACAATGGGCTCGGTAAAACTGAGCAAGTACTCCACATGATCCCACCATGCGTCATCGAGGATCAACAATTTCACATTTTTGGCCTTCTCACTATTTGCTTGCCTCCATACACCCCAAAGGTCGCTGATAACCATGCCACTCAATGCCGCTCACACCTTCACAAGTCGTCTCAAGACGAGCGTGTGCGAGGCAAATCGAGTCTCAACAACCTAATAAGAAATTAAAACAAATAAAATTAAGACAAGTAAAACATTCAAAAATCAAAATTCTACAAATTACAAACTTATAAAATTAATTTAATCAATTTATTAAATAAAATTTAAAATTATAAAAAAATAAAAAAGAATGTTACCTTTAATAGCTGCAATGTTGAGAATCTCTAGAAAATGACCTAGGACATGTGGTGGTTGTTGATGAACATCTGGATCTCACTTGCCACCTCATAGACTTGTTTGATCCAAACAATTTTTGTGCCCAATTTTTGTAACATTAAGTTGAGGGAATAAACTTTGCAAGGTGTCCATAATATCTGCCCGTACCTTCCCTCAACCAATAACCCTGCAACTCTACATTTTTTTGCATTGTCCTTACAACTTGGACAATGTTTTGAGGGCCCACCGCCTCAATAGACTTTATGAGGATGTCGACAATGAATTGGGCATCCTTCACCTACTACGCCCTCAGAAACATTGCCCGTTTAGGGCACACTGCAACAACATTGATTAATGACCTATTTGTCATATCTTTCCATCCATTAGAAATGATGGACACCCTTGTTTCGATCCATTGATTCTTGATGCGCAGCAATGGCTCTTCAAATTTCTTTCTTTCTTTCTTTTGACAATAAGCTGTTGTGCACTTTTTCATACCTTGGGCTAGTGTACCCTTTAGGGGCTTCATTAATACATCTCATCATATCCCACCAGTATGGTGATTTAACAACATTAAAAGGGACACCACATGTGAAAATAAAATGTCCAATACCTTGGTCGGCTATGTCCCTGCTTTCATTCTGGAATGCCCTTTCCAATGGGCCTGCATCTTTTGTTCTTTCGTGAGAAAGAGGCAAATCCTCTTCCCCTCCGGCTGCAACGAGTTTAGACAAAAATGAGTGATCTGGGGCTACAACATCAACTAATGAAGAAACATGTGGCTTGCTACTCGATCTTCCTTTTTTTGCCATAGGTTGCTTGGATTTTACGGCAGTTGCTACAACCGCTTCCTCTTGCTCTTTGATGTATGCAAGAGTCTTTGCACGTGGCAACCCCTTTCCATCCGGCCCTCCAGATGGTCCGATTCCGTGGTCAATAGCCCCACACAAATGGGCTTTCACCTAACTGTAGGAGCTCTTAAATTGTATTTTACATTATGAGCAAATCCAAACAACGCCCCCTCCACCTGGTAGTTGTTCTATCTGTGTGACATGCCTCCAAAGGGGGAAGTATGGATCGAATTTGAAGGGGAGACCTTTAATACCTTGGCCATAAAACTAGAACTTGCAGCCATTTTAACTGCATAATGCATTTAAAAAAACAATTAAGTGTTGAGAGAATGATTAAAATCAAAAGTTGAAAATTAAAGCTAAAAACAATATTACAATAAAAAATGAAAACAATTACATAATAGTAAATACAAACTAAAAAACTTCAACAAAACCACAAAATACTTGCCTCAAATCAACAAAAACCTTTGTTGCAAGCTCCTCGAACTCCTTGGCACTTGTTGTAAGCTCCGTGAACCATATGGCATTTGTAATCAGCCCTAAGCAATTGAAAATTAGAGAAAATATGAAGGTGAGAGTTTAAATGTGCAATGACAGGTAAGTATGCAAATGTGAGGTTAATGTGTTGTTGAAATAGAGTTTGGGAGCATGTTTTGGGGTTTAGAAGATGTTTTGAATGTTAAAACATTCGGTTTGACCTTTATTGACCTAAAAAAAGCAAAATACGCCCCTTTTTCTTTGGGTACGCCACAAGTAAGGCCAAGGTACCTCCGGTAGTACCCAGGTACACCTAGGTACATCCTAGGACGTACTTGAACATATCAGGGTACTGCCAAAGGTACCTTGGCTGTACCCCCGACGTACTGTATGTCTTACGTATTGGGTACGGTACGTACCTGTACCCATGCTTTGTATAGCTGTACTCGGTAATGTAGTATACATATATACATGAATACTTGTGTGTATTGATGATTGTATGTACATATTTTTATCTTATCACCAAACAAATCAAGAAATCAAACCAGCTAATTGTAGTTACACTGAATGTTTCAAAATTCCAAGTAGAATTAGTCTTTTGTATAAATTTGCCTATAGCCAACAAGATTGCTCTTATCCTGTATGGGTGTCTTATCTACATTGTCCACCACACCCCCTCCCTCTACTCAGAATATCAAAACACAAGTCTTCTTTCGTTCATGTAAGATTACACAAGTCTTCATAGCTTTGCAAATACTGAAGCATAAAATGATGTAACATCCATTTCATAATCACAACAATTTTTTAACCAGTTACTAACACTAATCCATGGTTATAGTCAAACAACAATGAAGGCATTTTTTCAGTTTTCGGGCCAAATTCCTCCTAGCAACAGGCCCTAGTAATAACCAGTTTCCACTTCCCAAGTTCATAGCTACTATAGGGGCTAAATAGTAAACAACAAAATTGAATATTTTACCCTCCATTATGAGGTTCTTTTGCCTGTGATGGGTTTATATGTAGGATGAGAGTTATCAATGATAGACCATATGTAAGGGTGAATCTTGGGTATAAACCCGCTCCCAGATCCCATTTAGGATTTCATTGCTTCTAATTATAAAGCAAACAACTAGAATACTGGATTAATAATAAAACTCAAATTCGGATTTGTTTCATTCAATTATTCATTTTCCACAATTTATAACCAAACCAACAAAGATGAGGAATAACTTGCTGGTGTTGTTTGCTTCCTAGTTCAATTTTTCAGGTGGTTAAGTCTCAACCAAAATTCTACCACTGTGCCAGTAATAGCCACAATGCACCAAATTGCCTAATTCGAGCTCTCTTCTGTTTGTTAAGTCCCAAATAGAGTTGGCCCCATTCTCCTTTATGATGCAAAGTGACCCCAATTTTCCAAATTTAGGAGACTGTAAATAACCAACTTGCTCTTGAAACACCATGCCCACAATCTAATAATAAAAACTCTAGTTTAAACTCCTCCACCGCTCACGACCTAGCCTTATTCCTCAATCCTAGTCGCCAATGTCCTAACTTCATGCAACCAACGAATTTAGGGAGTAAAACTTGTAGATTCCCTTCCTATTCCCGTATGGGTGTCTTATCTACATTGTCCACCACACCCCCTCCCTCTACCCAAAAGATCAAAACAGAAGTCTTCTTTCGTTCATGTAAGATTACGCGAGTCTTCATAGCTTTGCAAATACTGAAGCATAAAAGGATGTAACATCCATTTCATAATCACAACAATTTTTTTAACTAGTTACTAACACTAATCCATCATTATAGTCAAACAACAATGAAGGCATTTTTTTAGTTTTCAGGCCAAATTCCTCCCAACAATAGGCCCTAGTAATAACCAATTTCCACTTCCCAAGTTCATAGCTACTATAGGGGCTAAATAGTAAACAACAAAGTTGAATATTTTTGAGGTTCTTTTACCTCTGATGGGTTTATATGTAGGATGAAAGTTATCAATGATAGACCGTATGTAAGGGTGAATCTCGGGTATAAACCCGCTCCCAGATCCCATTTAGGATTTCATTACTTCTAATTACAAAGCAAACAACTAGAATATTGGATTAATAATAAAACTCAAATTCAGATTTGCTTCATTCAATTTTTCATTTTCCACAATTTATAACCAAACCAACAAAGATGAGGAATAACTTGCTGGTGTTGTTTGCTTCCCAGTTCAATTTTTCAGGTGGTTAAGTCTCAACCAAAATTCTACCACAGTGCCAGTAGTATCCACAATGCACCAAATTCCCTAATTCGAGCTCTCTTCTGTTTGCTAAGTGCCGAATAGAGTTGGCCCCATTCTCCTTTATGATGCAAAGTGACCCCAATTTTCCAAATTTAGGGGACTGTAAATAGCCAACTTACTCTCGAAACACCATGCCCACAATCTAATAATAAAAAATCTAGTTTAAACTCCACCGCTCGTGACCTAGCCTTTTTCCTCAATCCCTGTCGCCAATGTCCTAACTTCATGCAACCAATGAATTTAGGGAGTAAAACTTCTAGATTCCCTTCCTATTCCACCCCCACTCCCCAAAGAATATAATGACTGTAAATAATTAGGGTTTGAATCTATAGTTAACATGTCAACAAGACTTCCGCTTCTTGCCCTCGTGGGCTTTCACAAGTTAATAATAGAAATCGAATAAGCGTCTCTTGAAAGCCTTTACCAAATTTCCGAAGTCAAGGACAATAATAACCTCAAAAGTGAGGTTCTAAATAGAAATCATTGCCAAATCAAGAGTTAACCAAAGTGTGGCTTGTGGCTAAGATCAATTGGCCTTACAAAATCAATTTTTACTTCAGACGATAACAATGCTCATATTTGATATTATTTATCAAGGTCTCAAAACACCTATAAGGCAATGTTTTATATTCGAGAAAATCATGCTCTTGAGTCATATTAACAAGGTGGTAACACATGTCTTATGTCGCCGTGAGCTAAGACTCCTGACACAATAATAAAATCAAAACAAGATCAGGCACCTGCAAAGTGATGTCATTCACACCCAAAGTGCTAATGACTAAAGGAGAATTATAAGTTGTGCATCCGCTGTAAGAGGCAGTGTGCACTAGTAGGATTATTCCGATGGCTCACGCCACTCAATGTAATCTGGGTAGTGATTGTCAACACTTGCGCTCCGGAGAGTTGCGACAGAAATTGACACAACCAAACAGGAAAACATAATATGCATATGTATGCAAGAAAATACAATCATATCTGCAAGCAACGTACTCATGTACAACAATACATAACACCGATTCTACCCGAGCTTGTGTGTGTGTGGATTCTCATTTACCTTCCTTGTTTTAGGTTTCCCGCCCCCCGTATGTAGCCTTCTCCCTCATGATTCCCTCCCCCTTCGTGTCCATTGTTTTAGCGAGGGGATGTACCTGTCCCTGCATCCACCTCATTCCACCAGGTAGGTAGGTAGTCTGTTAGGCTTAACAAAATACATAGCCAAAGCACAGTAAAATGATCATGATCTCTAAGATAAGTTGTCATGAAATAATATCAAATCATTCCCACTAACTGCAGGATTAATTCAGTAAGCTCATTGTGCAATAATGTAATATTCTGTAGCTGAGCAAAACGGGATGTGACATTCTTTGCGTGGGCACATACTCTACCTTCTCTGGCTTCAACACCCTCTTCATTATGACAGCTTCTTTGCACTCTGGCTCTTTTGTACAAGTATTTGATGCATTACTCCCCATATCTACGTGCTGAGCAACATGGTTGCCAGTATCATTTCTCCTTTGACTGCTATTCTGTGCAGCTTGTGGACATTTGAACACACGAAACTCATTTTCTCCACAATGGAAACATATTCTGCTGAATCCACTAACTCTTGCGCGTCCTTTTCCTCTTAAAGAAAATCTGGCTCCGCCTCTCTGTGCATGACTCTGCTTATGCGATGGGCCTACTTTGCCTTCTTGTGCATGGTGTTGAGCACCACCACATGATACAACACTTCTGCGCAAGAACTTTCCTTTCCCTTGCATACTGCTCTATTGTTTGCGCGATAAATTCTTTTCCACCTTAACTGTAAAATGACAGGATTTCTCCACAAATATTAGTCTAATCATATAGAACTCATCTTGAATAGAAATGCGTAATCCATTGACATACCATGAAAATTTTCTTGCTTCGTCTTCTATATGAACTGCTGTGATAGTGAGCTGATATAATTCTTTAGTGTAGTCTTCCCAATTCTTCTTATTGCATGTGAGAATCAATCCTCTTGCTCACCAATGTGCTCTGCTTCAACATCCCAGTCCTCAAAGCGCACTTTTTGTGCCTTTATCATCGCTTGCGTCATCATCTACCACCACTTCTTTGTGCTGAGCGGTTTCCATGGCCTCCAAACGAGCTTGCACTCCTCTCATCATCTTCACCAAATCTGTCAATTTGGGCGCTCTGGCTGCTTTTGGGGCAACATATAATCTATTTGCCGTCTGAAATTCCTCACAATCACTCAACAACAAGACTCTTTGATCTACACCTTCTACCCAACAACCCAAATGTTGGAAATTTTTTGCAACTACTTTCTACCCCCCCACACACACGTATGGAAAGCAGCAAGACCAAAGGTCACTCACCAGTCAAATGTTATCACACATAAAACACACCAGACTCTACAACATGATTTAAAAGTCCTTTGATACCATAATTGATGCAGTTGCGGTTAGGGGTCCCAGTGAAGGGATGCCTTAGATCACATAGCCCACAGTGTCAAAGTTAGATCTCACCCTAGCACAACTTTAATAAGAAACAACAAAGATTCTTCTATTGAGTATGAGGAAAGGTTACAGACTTTGACACAATGACATTACACTCTATGACAGTCTTACGACAAGACTCTACAAAAATTCTCTAAGAATTTCAATCCTACAGCCTATCCTAAGCTTGTACACTTTGTTAAGCTTCTACATAACCAGACTTCACTCAATTTGACAATTGTACAATCCATGCCCTCTGATAGGTGATTTCCAAGATGCTTTATATGCTCACATCCACCTATTTATAGAATCTGCCATGAATCAGGCGGGAGAACAAAAATACTTTTGCAAGTCAAGATACCTTGAAAAGATTCCTCAATATGCCTTAGATTGCTATTCATCTCCTCAACCAGTTTGTAGGTAGCTCCCCATGAAATCACCTCCATTTGATTGAGCTTTACTAGGTTGCTTGGTTTGTCCTTGGGCAAGGAAAATAGATCAAGGCCCATGTGTGCTCCCCTCTAATTCTCTTGATGTCGGTAGGAGATTCAGCCCCACATAAAATCTCAATCATTGTAATGTCCCCATTCCTACGCAGGAGGCATAGGAGGCTTAACTCAGTTTGAGCCTTGGTCATAGCCAAGAGGCTAGAAACATTGGAAGCTATTGGGTATGGGTTTTCGTCAGCATCTTTACCTTATGTTATATTTCGTCATTGACTTAGGTGATGGGTGAATATGTGGTTCTTTATGTTATTTTTCATCGTTAGGATAACTTAAGTCATTTTTTTAACATGTGCATAATAAAATCACTTAAGTTATAATTTTTGAACATGGGAAATTCCTAAAAGGGGGCACTAGGGCTTCTTTGGCCTTTTTTGGAGTTAATAAAGGCTTATTTTATGGTGAGTGTTGGATTTGCCCTAATTTGGATCAGATCTATGGTGGAGATTATAAGATCTTTTTGGAAGACAATTATATATCTCCCCTTTAGGTTGTTTGAGGGGAAATCATCTACTTCTATTTTCAGATTTTGCTTGTACAAACCCTAGAGTTGCATGTTTTGGGAGTTCTCTTTCTTTTACAAATCCCAGAGTTGCATGTTTTGGGAGTTCTCTTGCTTGTGGAGGTTAGATTCTGCAGGATCCCTAGCTTCAGTGGTGAGAGATCCATTCCTAGCTGGTAGAGCATTCTTCAGTGAGAGTTTTAGATCCATATCCCAAGTTTGCTATTCGTATTTGGGGATATTTCATATTTCCATCCTTCTACATTCAAATTTTCAATTTAGATTTGGAACTATTTTCTAGGGTTTTGTCTATTCAGTTCCAGATTTGAGGAGCAGTTTTGGGTGCCTTCCACCCATTGGAAAATTGTGCTTGAATATGCATTGGATAGATATTGGATTTATCTATCTTTTGAGCTATCATTTGTAATCAGATTCCAAGTATTTCTAGAGTTATTAATTTTGTAAGTTTCAGCTATATTTTCATCATTAAAACTTCAATTATCAAAATTTTGGAAATTTGATTGGATATTCTTTTTATGTATATATTTTAGCCATCTTGGGTATTAATTTTGTCAAATTTGAGTAGCTGGAAGTGATCGATCTGAATTTTGCCCTAGGCATTGGGGTTTGGGTATTTTCAGATTTTGTTCACTGCTGTCATAAAAAATCAGAATTTTAGTCTACAACTATTTTTAGGATTTATCCTGGAAAGGGAATATTTCAGTGGTATCAGAGCAACCTTTCCTACAACCTGTTTGGGTAGTGAATGAAGGTATATTCCAGGAGTAATACACCACGAAAAGGTCAAAATATGGCAGATCAGGAAGAGAATGTGGGAGAGGTCAATGAAGATTTTATGAAGAAAATGTTCATCAATATGGTTCAACAAGAGACAACCAACCTCTACTTGAGCCAACTCACACATAACACGAATCAGATCAAATTTGGGAATATTAGGGAAAAAGGTGAGAACAATAATTCAGGGCAGCAATTCCCCCATTCTTCTAACAAACCTTTGAGTCTTCATGAGCCCTCTTTCTTGAAAGATTTTGAAGCATCATATGTGGGGAGGCCAATAGGTGCGCTTAACGATGGAGGAAATACCAATCTTTGAGCAAGGGTTTTAGAGATAATATGCCATTTCCAGATTATTGCACGATGAAGATTGGGAGTAAGCCCAAGAAAGATCATCATATGCCGGTACTTGAATTACAAAGGTGTTTGGGGCAGATTTTTATTCCACACTTTGATGGCTCTAAGAAGTCTACCACACGGTCATGGGTACAAAAGCTGAAGACCTATTTTGATTTGAACCACATGCGTTAGGAGGATGCAATTAAGTTTGCAATCCTACATCTTGAGGGAGATGCACATGATTAGTGGCATCATGGACTAGTGACACAAGGGCACATGTTCATTACTACATATACAGAGTTCACACGTAGGTTAGTGGACAAATTTGATAGGAGAGACCCTGATAGATTCTTCAAGGAGTTGACTTCCTTGAGACAGACTGGTTCCTTGGATGTCTACATTGCAGATTTTCAGAGACTTTCAGTGATGGTTCCTGATATTTCTGAGATGAGGTTGATTTCGTTATTCATAGCAGGGTTGACATATGCTTTGGCTTGATTTGTGAAGGCATTTGAATCTCCTTCATTACATGAGGCCATTAGGAGAGCTCGAGATTTGGAGTTGTCTACTCCAAAATCTAGATTTACACCCAAAGTTCAATAGAAAGTGCCTCCACCTAGACAGGATGACAAGAGACAAGACTCGGCTAGGAAGCTAGTCATTTCACCAGAGCTTAGGGAGGAATTGAGGTGAAAGAAACCATGTTTCGAGTGCCATCACCATGGACACGTGGACATAATTGCTTTGGGAAGGGAAAGGAACAATATATTGAGGTCTATGAGGACAGTGATGACAAGGGAGGTGAGGTATTAGAATCTCATGAGCCTGATGATGGTGATGCATTGGATAGTGATGATGTTGAGACTATAGAGGAGACTTTTCCCATTGAGACCATAACTACATTATCTAGTACCCCAAAGTACAAGGCATTCAGGGTTCAAGGAGTCACGCAAGGACAACGTGTGGTAGTGCTTATTGATAGTGGGGCCACCCACAATTTCATTGATGCCACTTTGGTGGCGAGACGATGGTCTACAGTCAGAAGATTTCGAGGGATTCAACGTTATTGTGGCCAATGGTGAGTCCATGAGATGTACATGGAGGGTCCCACAACTGAGCACCACTAATGGGTAACTATACAGCTACTGAGGATTTCTATATTGTTGGTATTAGTGAGACCAACATAGTGCTTGGAGTACAATGGCTTCATTCACTCGGTGAGTTTCGGACTAACTTTCAGACGATGGAGCTGAAGTTTAAGTCCAATGACAGGAATGTGGTCTTGAGAGGATTATCTTCAGATGCACTCAAAGTTGTCACAACCAAATAGATGGAGAGGATATTCAAGCACAATGATGTGGATTGGGCAGTTCAATGCTTGGTTTCGACCAAGAATTCAGATGAGGATAAACTAGAGTATCATGTTGATGTCCAAGCCCTACTAGATAAGCACAATGCACTTTTCAGCGATATACATCCAGGTGTACCTCCTAGATAGAGGTTTCGAGTATGTAATCGAGCTTGAGGATGACAAAGCCCGTGGTCACAAATCCTTACTGCATCACCCCGAACGGTTTAAGGATGAGATTGAGAGAACCATACGTGAGCTTCTAGATATGGGACATATCAGGCCCAATTCCAGTCCCTTTGCTTCTTCGGTTGTTTTGGTGAAGAAAGATGAAACCACGCGCATGTGCATAGATTACCGTGCCTTGAATACGAAAACCATTAAGAATAAGTATCTTGTGACTCGTTTTGATGAGCTGTTGGATGAGCTACATGGGACAATCTATTTTTCTAAAATAGATTTGCGATCAGGATACCATCAAATCAAGGTCAGAGGTGGGGATGTGCAGAAGACAACTTTCAAATGTCACTATGGTCACTTTGAGTTTCCTGTGATGCCGTTTGGTTTGTCTAATCATTAATGCACCCGTTACATTTCAGTCTTGTATGAACCATGTGTTCAACCACCACTTGTGGAAGTTCGTGTTGATATTCTTCGATGACATTTTGGTCTATAATAGGACATGGGAGGATCACATGAGACATCTTGATGAGGTATTGAGTATCTTGGAGGCTAGTTCGCTATACGCGAAGGCTAAGTGCGAGTTTGGCATGAAAGAACTATTATACTTGGGCTATGTGATTGGAGGAGGTGAAGTCAAGGTTGACAGGGCAAAGATTCAGGTGATATTGGATTGGCCATTGCCGAGGACTTTGACACATTTGAGAGGGTTCTTAGGTTTATGTACTTACTTCAAGAGGTTTGTGAAGGGGTTCTCTCGCTTGACTGCACCATTGACAGACTTGACCAAGAAGGTGCCGTTTGCTTGGTCAAATTCAACACAACAGGTTTTTGATCACCTTAAGAAGGTGATGAGCTCATGTCTAGTCCTTGCACTACCAGATTTCACTCGACCATTTGTACTTGAGTGTGATGCATCAGGTGAGGGCATTGGAGCGGTACTTATGCTAGATAGGCATCCCATTGCCTATGAGAGTCAGAAGTTGAGTATTGTGGAGAGGGGGTACTCAATTTACAACAAGGAGATGTTGGCCATTATGCATGCATTGGTCAAATTCAGGCAGTATCTTGTGAACATTAGATTTGTGGTTTGTAAGGATCACAACAGTTTGAGGTTTTTCTTGGGGTAGAAGGATCTCAATGAATGCCAACAGATAGGGGTGAACAAGGTACGGGCTTATGACTTTGACATAGAGTACACAAAAGGTAAGAATAATGTGATAGATGATGCTTTATCTAGGAGACCTTACCTTGATTCTATGATTAGTTCTATGTCAGAGATTTCAGTTGATTAGAAGGCTCACATACTTGTTGAGTATTCCAAGGGTCAGTTTGCATGTGAGATCATGGATGACATTATCCAAGATGATATATATATATATATAGAGTCTTGAATGACCTCATATACTAAAAGGATAAGATTTTCCTTGTACCAGAGTACAAGATGAAGGAGAATATCCTTCGAGCAGTGCATGATACACCTTTAGCCGGATCCTGTATATTTTAAGACCTACAGATCCATCAAAGAGAGGTTCACATGGAAAGGGTTAAAGGACGATGTCCTTAACCATATTAGGGAGTGTTTGGTTTGTCAGCAAACGAAGGCTGAGCATACTTTTCCAACAGGACTTCTACAGCCTCTTCCTATCCCTAAGCAGAAATGGGAGAGCATATCTATAGATTTTATTACAGGCCTTCCCTCAATACATGGGCACGATTGCATCTATGTGGTGGTTGATCGATTGACTAAGTATGCCCATTTCTTTTCTATGCCTTCTGGGCATAAGACACCACAGGTAGCACAGACATTCTTCATAGGTGTTTTTAGGCTTCATGGCTTGCCTAAGAACATTGTCAGTGACAGGGATGGCCATTACATGAGCACATTTTGGCAAGAGATTTTCCGACTTGCAGGTACGAAGTTGACTCCTGGTACTAGCTATCATCCAAAAACAGATGGGCAAACAAAGATAGTCAATAAGTGGATAGAGGGCCATTTGCATAACTATGTAGCAGGACATCAATGTGCATGGGTTAGATGGCTACACTTGGGTGAGTATTGTTACAATACCACCTATCAGATGAGTATTGACATGGCTCTCTTTCGCGCATTGTATGGATACGATGCTTCATCATTTGTGGACATAGTACCGTTAGATAATTGAGCTCCCAAGGCTCGCAATTGGTTACAGGAGAACCAAGATATTCTGAAGGTCCTCAATGAGAATTTGCAGAATACACTGAATCAACAGAAGATTTATGCAGACAGACACAAGGTTGAGAGGTCTTTTCAGGTAGGAGATTTGGTCTTTCTACCATTGTAGCCCTATAGGAAATCCTCACTTAAAAAGAGCGGTGCTGAGAAGTTGAAACTGCGATTCTATGGGCCATATAGGATAGTACGGAGGATTGGGGCAGTTACATATGAGTTGGAGCTTACAGAACAGAGCAGGATCCACAATGTCTTCCATGTTTTGTTCCTCAAAAGGGCACTTGGACAAAATATTGTACCTTCTACAGACTTGCCACCTTTGGATGAGGAGGGAAAGCTGGTTTTAGAACCAGAAACTATTATTGAGGTGAGGCAAAGGAAGCTTAGAAACATGGTTACTACAGAACATCTGGTGCGGTGGAAGGATTTGCCACTTGAGGATGCTACTTGGGAGGGAGAGTAGATTTCACAACATACTGGTTTGAATTTGTTTGTGGGCAAGCAAATTTCGGGAAGGGAGGACTCTAATGTCCTCATTCCTATGCATGAGGCTTAGGAGGCATAACTCAGTCTTAGCCTTGGTTATACCCAAGAGGCTAAAGATGTTGGAGGCTATTAGGTATGGGTTTTCGTCACCATCTTCACCTTATGTTATATTGTCATTGACTTAGGTGATGGGTGAGTATGTAGTTCTTTATGTTATATTTCATCATTAAGATAACTTAAGCCATTTTTTTAACATGCGCACAATAAACTCACTTAAGTTATAATTTTTGCACATGGGAAATTCCTAAAAGGGGGCACTAGGGCTTCTTTGGCTTTTTTTGGAGTTAATAAAGGCTTCTTTTATGGTGAGTGTTGGATTTGCCCTAATTTGGATCAAATCTACGGTGGAGATTATAACATCTTTTTGGAAGATGATTATATATTTCCCCATTGGGTTTGAGGGGAAATCATTTACTTCTATTTTCAATTTTTGCTTGTACAAACCCTAGAGTTGCATGTTTTGGGAGTTATCTTGCTTGTGGAGGTCAGATTCTGTAGGATCCCTAGCGTCAGTGGTGAGAGATCCATTCCTAGCTGGTAGAGCATTCTTTAGTGAGGGTTTTAGATCCATATCCCTAGTTTGCTGTTCGTATTTGGGGATATTTCACATTTCCATCCTTCTACATTCAAATTTTCAGTTCAAATTTGGAACTATTTTCTAGGGTTTTGTCTACTCAGTTCCATATTTGAGGAGCAGTTTTGGGTGCCTTCCACCCATTGGAAAATTGTGCTTGAATATGCATTGGATAGATATTGGATTTATCTATCAGTTTAGCTGTCATTTGTCATCAGATTCCAAGTATTTCCCGGGTTATTAATTTTGTAAGTTTCAACTATATTTTTATCATTAAAAATTCAATGATCAGAATTTCGGAAATCTGATTGGATATTCTTTTTATATATATTTTGCCATCTTGGGTATTAATCTCGTCAAATTTAAGTAGCTGGAAGTGATAGATCTCAATTTTTCCCTAGGCGTTGGGGTTTGGGTGTTTTCAAATTTTGTTCACTGCTGTCATAAAAATCAGAATTTCAGTTTGCAACTATTTTTTAGGATTTATCTTGAAAAGAGGATATTTCAATCATCGCGGTATAATTTGGTGGGCTTGCATGGCATGTGGTAACACATAAGACTTTGCGGAATTGGTAATGCTTTGCGGCATTAATAAGACTTTGTGACATTGCGTAAGATCTATGTGAAGGCTTTCGTAGTTATGCAAGAATATGCAATGCTGTTGTGGCTTTGTGTGGCACAGGGAAAGTGCTTTGCGACATTGTGCAACATGAAGTACACATTTGCAACATGAGATAAGGCTTTTTGGTTTTGCATGGCATTGTTAGACAATTGCGGTACTATGTGGCATCAATTGTGTTGCATGACATTAATAGTGTTGTGCGGAAAGAGTAGAGCCGGTGCGGTATGGGTAAGCCTTCATGGTTTAGATAGGCCTTCGTGACATGTGCGAGATTAACAAGGTTTTGGGCATTTGTGCAACATACTTGTAGAGTGGTGCAACATTGTGCAAGTCTTTATTTAACGAACTCTAAATATTTTTGGTTGATGCATGATTATGTGTGAACGTGGAGGCTCTTGCATCACACGGTCTACCGCATGGCAGCTGCTGATTGGCTCATTTTATATTGCCATGATGCAGTCACAAATTGGGTAGTTGACGAATCGGATCCGTTAGTGCATTTTACTTTTTGCGATTTGGTTTCTAGACGGACAGATGAAATTCAATCTCCATGATCTAAAGACAAATGATTAAGCGAATGATTTTCGTATTTTAGCTCTATCTCACTTGATTAGGCAATCAACGATGGAGAATGACTCTCGTAAGATCAATGATAGTTAGCTAGTCAAGTCACTCTTGCGTTTTTCTCTCCACCATATCCGATCCTGAAATTAATGGTCATGATGCGCCAAATCAAATCAGATGGTTCTCAACCTACCACTTGGCACCCCTGTTTGCATCATAAAATTTTGTTGTGCCCACAGGCAGTTTGGTGTCTTCCGGTCTTCGATGGTCGGATATACAACGTTTCACATAGGTGTATGGCCTTAGCCATGTTTCTACAAAGTTATGTAAGTGCTTTTGTATAGATAGACCTATTTTGTCTCCATCTTATTGATTGTGGGATTAGTCCCGCATAGGTTATAAACAACATTCTAGGCCCTAGCGACTACGAGCTCTTTTAACTCGCCACCGTGTAAAAGATAAGTCTGTTGATACCCATGGAGTGTGGCATCCAACATTTCTCTACATAATATATATGCCCCCTTTTACATATAACATCCCCTTTTACATATAAAGGCTAAATTTGCCCATTTCCTTGTGCATATGGGATAATACATCCCATATAGCTTTTGGTGCCTTTGATGCTCGAATCTTATTGTGAAAGGCTCGAATGGTATTGTGAAAGGTCGAGCCACTATATCCGGCCATGCCGCATTAAATCCGCTCCAAACCTGAAGGTCAACAACATTTTAAAATATGTAGTAGAGTTTATAGGGAGCCATATTCTTCCTACCCTACTTGCGAATATATGTAACTACATTCGTGTTTGTTCATGGCCGCCATCAAGAACCCACATGTCCCTTTTACAGTGCTCTCACATTCACCACCACTCAACATGTTGTTCATTTAACTTGAAAATGAAATAAGAGGTTTGTTGGGGTTGCTTATCTCACTTTGGATTAAGGGTTATAAACAAGAGATATTCAAAATAAATAATTTATATTAATGTGCAGATTAGAATATACCTATATAGCAATTTGCAAGATAAAATGATCGAAACAAGTGCTAAACGAAACAAGACACAAGAAGGGAAATGTACTTAGATGGTTGAATGCTCAACAAGCTTATCTGGCAGGAATAGAAAGGGTGAAAAGATTAGAAATGAACTGAAAGTGCTTCATTTCTGATTCTGGGAGTGCAGGGTGAGCAAGTATGGAACCATTGGATGCATACGGAATGTTTGGCGGTAACGTACCTATTTGGTGGCTTTGTACAATGAGTTGATGTCATATTGTAACTTTCTATGTTTGTGTGAACCTTTGAATTATGCTTTGTTGTGAAACTCTAGGTGTAGCACATGTGCAATACCTCTGTATGACCCCAAATAGCTTCAAATTCTAACCACGGGTAGGAGACCTTCCAAAAAGGCTAGTGGTTGGGTTGAAGCACAATCCGTACACTGATTATGTTGGTGCTATTCCGAAGAGGGCTCGAACCGCATGTAGTTCTTCACCTAACCTGTGATATCTATATGAATGCAACTAGCTTTGACAATTTAATCACTTGATAATGTAGGAAATGGCTTGTTGTGCTTTGTGCTTGACTTGGTTTGAATGGTTTGTCCTGGGAAACTTGACTCTAGAACATGGTTTGGAGTGCTTCAGACCTATTTGGAGGCTACTCCTAATGTGTGCTGCTGCTTTAGGGTAATTTAGGAGAGCTTTGAGTGCTTTTGCAATGATATTTTCAAGTAGTGCTCTTGAAATTGCCAAATGGATGCTAGGTGAGTAAATGAGTGCATTTAACTTGCTTACATATGGGTTTGTAGGTGTAATTTCACATTAAGGCTGACCCATGGGGAAAGTACTGACTCATAAAAGGATATCGAATTGAGAAAATGACCATTGGGTGGCTCGGGATGAAATTGCTAGTTTCAGACCGAACCGTTGGACCGTTTGGTCCCTATTTGGCAATCCTGTATGGGTAGGTAGTGACATGGTGGAAACTCTTGGGCACGACACTTGGAGGTGATAGACTGCTATGGATAGATGTAAGCAAATTGTGAGTGACCGAGCAATGCAAATGAGAAGAGCAAGTTATGCAAAAGGGCTTAAGGATAGGCAATTGAGCTTGGAATGTGCACACAAGTCATTAATTATGGATTAAGTCAATACTGACATTATCAAGTGATAAATTACCAAATTTAGGTGTTTACAGCTGTCTCTGTTTTACTATTTTTTGTGGTGTCGTGTTCCACATCCCTTCTTTACATTTTTTACACTCTTGCTTCTCCTTCATCTTCTGTCTCATAATTTCCTGCCTCCTGATACTCGTCCTGATAGAAGGCACATTTCTCAGTTTGCATGTATGCATCATCTGCCCCTAGATATTGATGAGGTCTTAAGTGACCATCAAATTCAATTCTAGCATATGAATCTTTTTGCTGCAACCCTTCATAATCTACATTATCTCGAGAGAATATGTGACCATGCTGGTTTTCTTGAGGCAACATAAAAGAATTTGGGATTTGGTTTTAGAAGCTACATTCTGCAGTCAACTAATCACATATATGCCACAAATCGCCTGCTGGAGACGATGAGGGAACATTTGATCTGAGGCCTTCAAAGGGATTTTCATAGAACCTTTGATTTTGTGGCCTCTTCATATGCATCATGTCTTCCACTTGAACCTTAGACAGGAATTGGTATTCTTGAAGAGCTCTGGCACCAGGCTGCATGTGAATGGTGGGCACACTACCAATAGCTATCTTCTCCCTCCTGTTGGATGGGCTTGCCTATGGCGGATGTTTGGTATTTAAGCAACACAGATGATCCTTTGCTGGTTCGTGCATCTTTCCCATTAAACAATTTTCAATAATGATGCCCTCCTTGCTTGTATTGCTCTGATAAGTTGCTATAGGCGAGTCAAAGGCTCCAGGGGGGTAAGATCAAATTTGATGCCAAGGATTGGGTCATCTTCCCTCGGAGCCCTGTGTGTCCTTTCTTAACATGGGAAATCTGATTCCACGTTAAGCTTATCTACTAATTCTGCTTTCGTGTTTGGCATCAAAACTGCCCTCGTGAAATTGCTTCCTTTTCTCTGAATGGCCATCTTCCCTCAGAGCCCTGTGTGTCTTTTCTTAACATGGGAAATCTGATTCCGTGTTAAGCTTATCTGCTAATTCTGCTTTCATTTTTGGCATCTCGAAACTGCCCTTGCGAAGTTGCTTCCTTTTCTTTCAAGGGCAGCATTACCTCTTCTAATTTATCCAGCAGATTCAGATCATCCTCACCTTTTCCCCTAATTTGCAAATCGCCCTCAGAATAATTCAGACCAAATAAACTCTCACATCAAACTTTTGGCTTTTTACTTAAATGTCCTTGTCTTTCCCAAATTTTCAGTGCATAATCTCCCACTCAAGGGAGAGTGGGCTCATTTTCCTTTATATGTTACGACAATTACGTAATATAACAAAGAACAGGGTGCTTATTATGCAAAATAGCCGTGGGCATCAAATTGACCATGGTCATCCCACCTCTTGTCATATATCATTATGACCAAAGAGCCATACGTAATGGGTATTAAACATTAATTGTTTATTGAATAAGCAAGAGATATTTGCCAAAAATCAAGACCTCACAACTTAAAGCAAACTGTAAGTGGATTTCCCAGTTTTCACAATTTTCTGGCAAAGGGCACAAAATTTCCATGGACATTCCCAGTCCCAACAGAAACTACAACAATTTTCCCAAGAAGTTTTTATCGAGCAGTGTCATTTTGCTCCATTCACATTTAAGCATGTGTGGTGGACCATGAATCACAAGTTTGACATTGGCAAATTGGTACAAACTACAACAAGGACCTTGCACCCATATCTCACCATTGATACTCCAAATTCCATCTTATCAATATGTTTTGCATGCTGTGACAAAGGATCACCCTGCATCATAAGGGATATTCTCCCTTATTTGTGCACCCATTATAATACACTAAGTAACCTATATGTTTTGAATACGGGAGCGGGTATGGAGTATTTGATACGCAAATATGGCAAAATTATTTTTGGCCCCAGATACGGCGTTATTACGACAGAACAAAAAATATATAAATTTCAGCCTTCTAAATAGGAATTAAGTTATTAACCACATATTTTGCATATGAAAGACAAGATAAATAGATAACCTATAAGTTATAAGCTAAATAAGTGAATAACCACAACAAACAAGCTAGGATGCCAATAAAACTTACAAAACTTAAAAGCTTAAAAGTTAAACACTTAAATCGAACACAATGTGAATGTCATGATATATTAAATTCAATCTATTACACCAAATTAGTCATGATCAAAGTTCAAACTATCTTTCAATATTCATCATATTCCTCTTTCATCAAGAGGATCGACATCAGTTGCATCATCATCATTAGGTGGTTCATTAGAACCACATGGAGTCGAACCAAGATGGACTCGAATCACTCCCACTAGGGCCACTGCCAGCAGTGCTGGATTTTGACGTTCAATGTTACATGTCACAATAATCTTATTTGATGGTCTAAAAAATTATATGGATGTCATTTGACGTTCAAAATATAATATGCACGTCAAATTTATTTTTATAATAACTATTACAGAAAATAAAAATTTGAGTAAAATTTTACATCTACAAGATTGAAAAAATAACTTTAATAAATTTCTAAAATGAAATTGAAATAAATAATATAAAATTAAATACATAATATTTCTAGATATTTAGTAGAATATAAACATCATGTGAAATAAAACATCACTACAAATTTTATTTATGAAATGAGTTTATCAAAGAGCTAAAACTTACATTGATCAACCATGCTTTCAGGCAAAATATTTTGTGACCTTTTTTGTTTTTCCCCTCTCCAAATGTCATACACTGTCTCTCAGTCAATTATAGAAGGATAAGGGTCTATTTAGTGATACTCGCATGAGTGCATCCAATGTTATGATTTATAGCTTTGATCTTCTTATATCTTTAATTAGGTTTTGCTTTGAAAACCCTCATTCACATGACCATGCTGTACTTGCAGGAATCACAAGTGTACTCTGCCATAGTTTTAACATTTTGGAAAGTTGGTTTGCCAGCTTTTAGAAATACAAAAAACCTTCATGCTTCTCTAATAGAAAATCCCTCACACCCTTAGTGGAGTGTATCAATAAATTGATGCAACTCTTTTTTACAAGCCTCGATGTCAAATGATGGAATGTCCATCCCTTCCATATAGCCAAGAGATAAGTGGCTCATTCAAAAATATATCCAATCCATATAATAAACAAAGGAAAGAGTCACATACAATTAACATATATTGTATTTAAGGTAGCAAAATTTGCTAAGCCTGGCATTATTCACTTGATTCCCTTGTGGCTGTCATATTTGACTTGGCATAGAACAAAATAATGAAAGAATTGCAGTGCCAAGAGTGAGCAGCACAATGAAATAATCTATCCTTGTAAAGCATACCTTAGATACTGTTCATAAAGATGATGCAACAATTCTGTCTGAATAAGTCACCCCCAGATCTAGTGGACACCTGTATGTCTGAATGCTCCACTGCTCCCAATTTTATGACCATAGCTTCTCTGAACTTGCTGCGCCATAATGATAATTTGATGGGCTCTGTGAATATTAGTATTTACTAGTTCACCTGAATAGTGCGACTACAATCTCACTGAGTCCTGAGGGATTTCTGAATTGTGACTCTGAGTATATATAATCCAGATAAGTAACTCCGTCCTATGGATGTTTGTCTGCAAAGCTTCATGAGCTAATTGTCAGGAAGAAAAATATATATATAATCTGACGGTTATATTTGCCATGCACAAGTCACACTTTTGACCTTGTAACCATTATAATTTTGCCTGTCTAAAATGCAAGTCGGTCACTATTTTCCAAAGTGCATGTATAATTTGACATCTAAAATGACTAATTACATCTAAACCCCATCTGCCAAATCCAAGCCTGACTGCCAGTTGCACCCCCCTTGTGCTTTTTTAGGTCTCGCGGGTCCCAAAGCAAGTCTCCGCATCATCTAATTGCAGGTAGGAAATGCAGGCATCCAAATCAACTATCTCTGGATCAATATCCCAATGTAATGTTGACCCTTCATTCCGGCTACTTGTGGGATAAAAGTCGCAAGTTGGACTGTATGTATAGTCTATTAATCTTCAGCCTTTTTAGCCCCCCAACTTGTTGCACTTCTGTGAGTGGATGAAGTTATATGTACTCCAATTGCGCTTAGAGCACGATGAACTTGCAACCTATTGAGTTAACACAAAGTCAAACCGAAGTTCACCCTTGAAATCACTCAAACTTAAATTTTAAAAAACGTAAAAGGTACAACAAAAAAGGGCCAAAGAGAATAAAAAAAACTTACCTGATGCCAAGACTTTGATTGCGAGAGGCTGCAAGTAAAACCGATGCATTACCATGGAGGTACCACCATATATGAGCATCCATCTTGTATTTGCTCCGAAGAACGAGAAGACTATGACTTGTTTCTGCTATGAAATTGCCAAACTCTATCATAACCATGTCTTGGGCCTCAAGATCAGGGAAGAGCCTAGACAATGCCGCCATATATCCCTCATTGACTTCCACATCCCTATATGGTGCTACCCTCCCTGGCAAGGAAAGGATGTTTGTGCTGTAGAATCTAGGAGTCAATGCAAAAGCAAGTGGATGTAGCGGGGTGGTCATTTTTTTCCACCGCTCAATGAGGATTGATTGCACTTCTTTGAAAAATATTTCCTCGAGATCCTGTTCTTTTGCATTTATGACGGCTTTTATCTTCTCAATCATTGAGTCGATACCATTATATATCTCTCATAGACATGGCTGATCCATGTCAGTAAAGCGGATCATGCTCATAATGGGCTCAGTAAAACTCAACAAATATTCTACTCGATCCCACCAAGTGTCATCTAAGATCAGGCTCTTCACTTTTTGAGTTCGTTCAGTGTTTAATTGCCTCCATACAGCCCATAGGTTGGAGGTTACCATCCTGTTGAGTGCCTATCGCACCTTCACAAGTCGTCTCAAGACGATTGTCTGTGATTCGAACTGAGTCTCAGCAACCTAATATAATAAGAATGAGACACAAAAATTAAAAAAAAAATCGAAAACTTTTGAATACTAATTATACTATATTTTAAAAATATAAAACTTATATTTAAATTAAAGTAAAAAGAAAGGTAGCTTCCCTTACCTTCAGCAGCTCCAAATGCGAGAATGATCTAAAAAGGCCCTGTGCCTAGTGATGGTTGGTGACAAACATTTGGATCTTTTCAGCCTCTGCATACACTTGTTGGATCCACTCTATTTTGTTGGCCATCTTTTTTAGGATTAAATTTAGTGAATGCACGGCACATGGTGTCCAAAAAATATGCTCATACCTTGCCTCAACTAACATCCCCGCGGCTTTGCAATTCTTGGCGTTGTCCGTTGACTTGGACAACATTTTGAGGCCCCACCGCCTCAATGGATTCGAAAAGGATGTTGGCAATGAATTGGGCATCCTTCACCTGCCCCTCACAATCAACCGCTTTCAAAAACATTGTCCCTTTAGGGCATACTGCAACCACATTGATCAAAGGGCAATTTCTTGCACCTTTCCATCCATCAGAAATAATGAACACACCTGTTTTGGCCCATGAGTCTCTAATTGGTTGCAAGGAGGAATCCGCATATTTTTTTTGTTTATCCAATAGGGTGGTGCAGATCTTCTCATAGCCTGGTGATTTGTACCCTTTTGGGGCCTCATTGATGGCTTTCACTATCTCATGCCAATAAGGTAGCCTCACAACATTAAATGAAAGTCCATTTGCATACACACATCTTGTAATATGTTCATTTGTGATTTCCCTGCTCTCATTTTAAAAGGCCTTTTGCAATGGCCCTTTGGTCTTACTTTTCTTTCGTGAAAGGGGTGAATCCTCATCGTCCATGGAGGTAGGAGCCACAAATGGATGTGACATGGTCACAATTGGGGATCCACTACTTGATGGGGCAACAGAAGGCCTCGCTGATCGAGATGAACTTCCTCTTTTGGCCAATGGATGACCCGCTTTCATAGCCAAAGTTGCACCTGCATCTTCTTGCTCTTTAATATATGCCAAAACTTGTGTTTTTAGCACCCCAACATTATTCTTCCCCTTGCATATCCTTATACCATTACCCATTATCGCACACAAGTGGCTTTTCACCAAACTGTAAGAGCCTTTGAATACTAATTCACAATCATTCCATATCCAAACAAAACACCCACCACTTGGAAGTTGTTCAAGTATTGTTACATGCCTCCATAATGGCGAATTTGGGGCAAATTCCTCGACCAAAGATTGCCCACAAAAAGTGGAACTTGTTGCCATTGTAGAAGTACCTACAAGGTTCAAAACCAACATAAGCAAAGAAAACAATGGCATGTATTGAAATTTTCAAAAATTAAAAAGAAAAAACGGTTTAAAAATAAAATTTTCAATTGGGAAAAAAAATAATGAACATAAGCAAAAACATGAAGTGAGTGAAAGATTAAATAACAAAACAAAAAAAAAAAGAAATAAACTTAGAAGTTAAATAAAACCTTACTTTCACTTATAAAACCACAAATCCTTCTCCTTTGCAGCTCCTCACACTCCTACTAGCTTAGGAAAATACTTGCAATGCTTTTTGTTGAAGTATCAAACCCTAGACAAGTAAAATGAAATTTTTGAGAGTCAAAGATGAAATGAGGAAGGAGAGGTAAGTTTCTTTGCTTTATATTTTGTTTGTGTTTTACTTTTGTTTTATTGTTTGTAGTTAACTTTTAGGGTTTAAATTAAAAGAATATTATGTTTTTTATTATTATTTAACTTTTAAAACATGTTTAAAAAAACAAAAAAAACTAAAAAAAAAATGACGTTTTTTGGGGGGGATACGGCAGTGGGAGCAAGCAGGGTACGGTGGGCACTCCCGAATACGGCCGGGTACTGGTTGCATCCGTACCTGGTCTGTATCCGCAGGGTACCCACCGTACCCTGCCCGCTCCCACCGGCATATCCCCGCTGTACGCACTCCCGGTACGTACTATACCCGTTTTAACACCCCCCCCCCCCCCCGCCGCCCGCCCGCCGTATCGGTATCCTAGCTAATACAATACGGTGTGCTATCTACAAATCAATTATTCTTATAGTTGGGCTACCTGCTTTGCTGCAAGTTGCAACAGTAAATCATTCCTTTCATTAATGACTTAATCATGGTCCAAATTGAGTCCACCCAATCAAGATTCGAAAAAACTAATATTATTGTCTGTGGGTAACCAAAATAGGTCAGTAGGACTTGAGAATACATCCATGTAGGCTAGACATATTTTAGAGACAAAAGAATTATAGATCAATACCAAGGTGGGTATACCCTAACACTATAGTCTAAATGCCTTAAAATACAAAGAGCCATGCGGGGAAGGGAGAATTGTCCAGAGGAGAAAGAAGCTAGCAAAGATTAGAACTGGAGAATAGCTCATGGCTGGAGACGACAATCATCACTCGTCTGTATCAATACTTGGGGCAGAAAAGAGATGCCATTCTCTACCACCTCAAAAAGGCCAATACAAGATGTGACGATTTCCATAGGAGAATGTCCTGGGCTAAGGAGGCTGGGCTGAACATCCAAGGCCGAAAAATTTCCTGAGATGAAGAGAAAAGTGGCGATGCAAACCTGTCACCAATCCACATGCTTCATGCCAGTAGAACTAGAAAGCCTGTGATGTTGAGCTGAGGCAAGTGCATGGTGCTTAGTGTGTGAGCGAGAAAACTGGAAGCCCTAATAGCTGTATGCGGAAGAAGTCACCATTTCACTGTCCTTTCCTCACAGAGGCAGTGATGCTATATTGCAGAGGATTTGAAAGCTGGGATTCTGAAGAAAAGAAATTAAAAATCTGCATGAGATTTGTTGATGTAGAAAGACCAACAAATTAGCAATTCAGTGGGCTTTTCTTATACTCTTTCAACTTCTGTCCAACCTTGGGAGTTCTAGGAAACACCTCAATAGTTATAAAGTGGTTCTGATTTGGTGGAGTCGATGGGACTTTTGCCAGCTTCAATCAGTATCTGAACATTTTGCATTTCTCAATACAAAACATGGAGAGCAGATCTCATTTTCAAACTGTACTAGTTTAGTGTGCTTCTGTCCTACACGAAGCTCATCAAGGTAGAGGTTCGATTCCAGGTGATGATGTAGCATGAAATTTTACTTCTTCAAGAAGTTTATGCATAACAATTTGCTTGATGCAAATTACAAGATACAGTTATTCCAACATAAAGCTGACATAAACTAGGTACCTTGCATGTACAGGTTGAGACCAGGTGCCATAGTGAGACTTTGTTTGTTTCCAGCATTTATTGCCATGAAAATAACAGATTCTCAATTCCTGTTTGTGCAAATTTTGAAGTCAATTAGGTTGACATTTTAGGGTCCTTTGAGTAACATTCAGCAACCGTTAGGTTTATATTGATTCTGCCCAATTTCAATTAAGAGCAATTATATTTGTACTGAAAAATTTATAGGCTTCATTATTGGAAATAATAGCCCATGTCTTGTACATTTCTGTGGCTTTTGATATGCTCTTTCAATAATTACTTTGTATTTAGATAAAAAACCCAGGTCCTTCGTCACACTTTTAAGAAATGAATGCCTTAGTGGTGTAGTGCTTGTGGTTTATTAGCAACCTGGCTTCAATCTTAAGATACTAAACATCTGCGAACAGTGGAAGGATGTGCCACCAAATAAATAATTGAGACTTTGGTTCATCCGTGCATTGCACATTGTTGGAGTCCCATATTTTGTACGCATTTAAATCAGCATATTTTCTTGTATAGTCGAGTTTTCATTTCTATAACAAGCTCGAGAACACAAGATGCATCATTCAATAATGGGAAGAGCTAAAGGTTTATGGTTTATTTTTCCCATGCATATTATTACTTTTCTAGTCTGCTAGCAACGTTTGTTAATACATTTCGGGATATGTATTATTTGTATTCATACATAATTGGTTTTACGAAAGTAACCTTTTCTTAATGCTCTTTAGGCAATTGGAGCGGGATATGGAGATAGTAATTGATGTTTTGCAGCCTGGTCCTCTTGGCATTGTCGAACATAAGTACTCAAATCATGAGATAGCTGAGGCACGTGCATCAACACAGAAGGCTATTGAGAACTGGCGCCAGGCTTCCTTTAGAAGGAAGATGGCGCAAAAATTAAGCCCAGGATTAGATAATATTTGAATTGAACTTAAACCATAATAAACCAACATGTGGGTTTTATAATCCTTCCATCCCTGTTTATTTTATACTGTTTAGTTGATTACTTTACTTTAGTTTTCTATCATATGCACTTCCTTTTTTCTTGAGTAGTCCATATGGATCTGGTGGGGACAGATGCCTTGTGGTCAGATTGTTGGTCATATCTGACCTTAAATTTCTTCTAAAATTTTAACACCCTTACCAACTTACTAATCTAGAATCAACCTTTAAATTGCTTTTACCTTGCCCCCTCATTTTCCCCTTGGAATCTCATGCCTTGGTTTCACATGCAAATACTTGAGATACAAGATCCGATCAATCTGTATTTTTCATGGATAGCATTTATCTCACATTTAAAAATAGATATTATATCCCTTTAGGAAACCTTAAATATATTGTTGTTGTAACCATTTTGAAAATTCATACTTTCTCTTGAATAATTAACAAATACAATGAGCACCATTATTGTGGCACCTATTTGAGATTCATAGTGGATCTGAGATCATTTCTAACTGGTACTCCAATTGTGATGTCCATCACTGGGTTTTTGATTAATATTATAATCAGAAAATTTGTTTGACTTTCATTTTCAAACCAAGTTCGGTCAAAATCTCAAGTATGGTTCAGATATGTATCATGGCAAGCTATCCAATCTGGATACATCAAAGATACAACCTTTCCAGATTTGGGATGTATCCAACTATGCAGGGCCATACATCATATCACAATTTATAATAACAAACACATGCACGTGTATTCATGTGTATGCCTAATTTTGTTTGAATGTATCTCTGCTGTAACATATACCTATTATCAGGATTCTCAAAGAACTATCGTACCTGTATTGTTATCACATTGGGCAAAACACAATTTACTATAGTGATTCCCAAAAATAATACATCATAGTTTTTGTTTTCCCTCGAGCCGTGCATCTTAGATTACATAATAAAAGAATTCACATTCTTAACACTTGCTTTAAACAATCGAGCAATGCCTATTAAATTTTAATATTTTATAAAGTCAATATCCATATTTGAATACCAACGGTCATGTTCCAACTATTTTATTGATTTATTGTTTTATATTTTGGGTTAGTGTCCAGATTCACGTACAAGGAATAATCAAAGGGGCAGGGCATGTAATCCAAGAAGACTAGGCCTAAACCTGTAATGTATACATGTGGTAGCATGTGTCCTTGGTGAGACTCGAAACCAGGTTTTGCCAATGATAGTCAACTCGCTCAACTGGTTGAGCTAGAAAATATTGACATTCATGTTCCAAACATTACACAAACATTTTGTTAGTAGATTTTCTAGGTTGATAATATGCCATTGGGATTTTAAAAAGAGACGAATATTCCAGAAACATGTTTACATGAACTAACAAAAGATCATTTTCGCATCAACAAATTTACTATACTTTAAGGAGATATAAATAATTTGAGTTTGGAGAAAAGTTTATTGATGTGATAATATCTCGCAAGCAAATAAAATTCCTCAATGAATTAATGGAAATTTGAGGCTATGTACATGTTCAATGGAAAAGAGAAAAAAATGTATAGGGTAAGATGTCTGATGTATAAATATGATGGTAATGATATTTGAAATAACAAATGCCGCTTTTATTGTATCTAATATCCCACATCTTTACTATAGGCGAAATGATCTGTGCGCAACTGTACAAATCTATGCTCTCTTCTTTGAGACATGCCAAGCTCACAACATTGCTGACACCTTGCTATAAACCACACGAGAGTCTCGCAACACCTAGTTGCGCAAGACCTCTAGCACAACATCAACGCGTTAGCTCCTTGTTTCCATGCGACACGTCGTGACATTCACTATGTGCGCACCAAATCAGAGCTCCTATCAACATACGATGTTTTGAAAGTTCAACCACCACACTTACAAGAAGATCATCTATCATTCAATTAAAAGAATTTTTTGTAGTTCATTTTTGCAACTATCGTTAGTTGTAACCAACTTCTTGATATGTATAAACCGTTCAACCCAAAGGGTGACAAAACCACCATAGACCAAATAATCGTGAATACTTGCATGCCTTGAGTATCTAGTATTTCTCAAGCACATCTGTAACTTGTTTAAGTCCAAGCAAATTAGTTTGGAGTGCTTTCCTTCTCTCTTGTCATGGGAGTTCTTGCCCTTAGCCTTATTGAACATTATGCACCATCGTACTTATCCTATTCTTTCATATTGAATAGAAGTTGTACTACGATGAAAATATCTTCCGCAATCGAGTGTGTTTTGGTTAATTATTGTATTAGTTTTCCTTTGTGCATTTTATAACCCACAATTTTGCAAGCTATTAGGAAAACACGGTCAATGCTCACATTATTGTTATTTGCGAGTCATATGGGATAATATATCAATGTATGTTTTATGTGAGTTGGTTATACAATTCACATAAATAGACATTAGAGTTAATGAATTAATGTTGTAAGTGAATGTGAGAGAATAATGGGTTGTACAAGAGTTAGATAGATTATAGGTTAGAATAATGGTGGTTAGGAATGATTTGATATGGATCATATTACGGGCTATCTCTACTATTATGGGTGATCAATTTGCCTATATATTGTAATAATTATTATGAATAATGAAGAACCAAAACTTATGTTTTTATCATTATGTATAATGTAATGAAGAATGAAAGTTCTTGGGAGTTCAGAGTGGGCTGGTCTTGTAAATGTTATGGAATGTAGATGAGAGTCTATAAAGGAGACGACGTGTATGGATCCAGTGATCAATCAAACTATCAACTCTTTGCTTTCGTAGAAGTCAGTTGCACTTCATGTTTTTGATTTTTGTGCCAAACATGAATATGTGGTTGTGTGTTGATTATGCGTAGTTGGTTATTGCATCAGTCTATTGGTTACATCTAAAGACCACCAATCTGCAATTTTCATATGGGTTTAGAGGCCACGTTTCTAACATAGCGTCTATATGCTTGTTTGACCAACTTCTATCTTTCTATCGCTGGTAATTCATTGAATCCGATTGTCATTTGTTGAGATTCCACATCAAATTTGGTTTGCATTTTCATAGATTTGAGAGCTCTGATTTAATTTCATTCATTCCCATGCTTGATTCATCGTCTATTTGATGTCATTGGTATTATCAAGTATTTCTAATAGATCATGTTTTCACCTGCACCCATGTATCATTAATGATTTAGAGAGAAATAAGGAAATTGATTCACTATATAGTTGAAGGTACCTTGCTCAACATCGACTCCAAATGATGCCTTAGTTGCATTAAAATTCGAAACCACTCTGTTCGTTCATCTTCACACACAATGCTCATCTTCGATGTGTTATTGATTTGTGCATTTCTAAATTGGCAATCATGCCCACTCGTGCAGGCTACAATTTAGTATAGACGTCCAACTCGTGGTATTGACTTCATTTGTTTGAAGTTGAAAATAAACACCATATCGAAGTTATGATATTTGATTAACAAGACGACTAGAGCTGTGCATCAATCTGTCATCCTAGATCCATTCGGTGATGCTTGCAAGGATATGGCGAAGGGAATGCGGTAAATAATAAAGAACATAGAGTGCATGCATTACTGCAAGTGGGAGATTCCCTAGTTCAATGCACATGAGTGCGTGATAATCAAATTGGTAGATCCGTATTCTTCAAACAAATCATTATAGTCATTCCTTATAAAAGCTTAAAATTAGTTTTGCATTTTGTTTTTAGGTGTCATGTTGAGAGAGAGGGCGGAAGGGAGACAACTTAAGGCTTTCTTCTCAGCCAATCTTTGAACACTATCTTGAAGATCACCTTCATAGTGTTGAAGAGGTCCATTACAGTGTCCCATTGGTGGGGATCCTATAACTCACAATGCAAGAAATCAATTGAGACTTGTGAGGGATTTGTTGATGCTCTGTAGGAGTTTTATCCCCTCAAACACTACGAGAATGAGTATTTAAAGTTCTAGTAATTGCACAAGCCTAAAGAACATTTAATTAAGATTACATTGTGCATCTACGTGAGGACTTGACAGAGTAGCATAAGGTGTTGAAGTACATCAACATACTTTCACCTCACCTTATATTCATGCGAAAATGGAGTTCGTGACTTCTAACACATTAGATCAAGCCTACCACAACACCATCAAGACTGAAACCAAGCCAAAGATGAAGCATGAGTTCTCCTCATCCAGTGTCATACACAATAACTACCACATGCACAAAGCACCATCTCACCTTTGCATAGAAGGATACCATTTCCTGCAAGGGAGACCAACCTAGGAAGGCCACCCAACATTAGAAGGCTCACATGCCTTCAACATCAAAGGCAAGAAGAACTTGTATATAAGCTAAGATGGTCAATTTAACAATTCACTCACTATAATATAGATTATAAGTAGAAGACCATATATGTTGTAAATATACAATGGTTGTAATGAGTTTATCAGAGAGTAATCCACAACCAATATCAGGTATAGGGTTCCAAAGCACATACCGAGGAAATGTGATATGGGGTCTAACTAAAATCCTAAGGGTTGTAAGCAAACACTTATCCTAAACTAAGGGTTGTAAAGAGATCAATAGTGTATAGACAAAGATATGCTATAATATCGTAGTCTAATATATGATACATCAAAATGATGAACCAAACCAATATAAAAGAAATGGTTTTGGGTTAGGGATACTTACCTTTGTGCGGACATTGTCGGAACATTAATACTCTTTAGTTTGTATCACCTTGTGCAAGATTACTTTGGGTGGATTTCAAAAGGGATAAGAAAAAGTCCTAAGTAGATCAAAGACAAAGGTAGACCTCATAGGCTCAACTCATATTCTTGATGCCCTTAATAATCCAATGCCCCAATTACGACTTCAAAAGTGTAAGCTCCATTAAACCTTAAAACCTCTTAACCTTTAAGGGCATATTGTTAAGAAATCTAATGTTCACATGATTATGGGTAATTTACCGTATGGTAAATAGTAACAATTTGGTATTTACATAAAGGTAAAGAAGTAGTTTGTTAGTTAATACTTAATATTGTTATATACAATATACAATATTAGGTTAGAATTTATATTGTTAAGATATATTGTTTATTGTTGTAACAATATATCATAATCAGTCGAAGGAGATTCTTGTGAGAGAATAGTGGAGATTGCATCTCCCTATTTATAGGAATCTTCTCCCTATATATTTGTAATCTATTTGTATGAAAGTGACACAGTGAAATAATATAATTATTCTATTTGTTTTCTTATGCAAGTCTGATCCAAAGCTTAGATTTGATATCAAAGTGATATGGAATTCTGATATTTGCGAGGGGCATCTATAAACTCTGATTGCCCCGATTAATGAGAAATTATTTGTATCTGAATTTTTTGTAGTGGTAATGTAAACTTAGTTATGTTGATATAGGATATTTGTGATCAAGTCTGTTATCTCCTAGTCTTCCTTTCATCCATGTCCATGTGCTCAGACGTTTAGACCTCTGTGGAATTTGTATATGTTCATACATTGCACATGAACTCTGCTCAACCATATTGATCTATGCTCGGCCATTTTGAAACCATTTTCATTTAGTCCAGTTGTGACCTCTCTTGTTGATACGAAGAGCTACGTTGTATAACTCTACTGTCAATTTGCAAGCAGTCAATTCCCATGATTCTCCTTATTGCCCGCGTTCTGCATCACTTATATTTTAATTGATAGCGCCACTGTCAAATTATTATTTGAGGCCACGTCGTTTCTGAAGCATCACAGGAAGAGTGTTATTTAGTAGTGTAAAAATTGTAGTCGTTTGTTGCTTGGTCAAAAGAGGAATCCCGAATCAGGAGGAAGATCCAGTGTTTCGCACACACTTTGCAGCTCTCAGCATTGGCTTATCCTTCACGCAATAGGATATGTAATTTTCGTTAATTCAAATACTCCAGTTGTCATATTCTACAGAAATGAGTATGACCGCAATGCATGAAACGACAATGAAGCCCCTAGTTGGAATTGACAACATTTTACAACAAATAACAACATCAAGCTTAACCCTTCTGGGAGTGGTAGAGGCAACTCCTCTCGTTGATGCGTAATCTACGGTGGATAAAATTGTTGGTGGATTGATACTAGTTGGACCTGAAGGAGATTTCACTAATAAAGAGGTTGAAGCACTGACTAAGGTGTGCAATTACATGCATTCGTCCATCCCTGTGTCGTTTATTAGATTGTAAGTCATGTTATATGTTTGATTTTTTTTTGTAGTTTGCAGTTTAGTTTGAAGTCATAAAAAGTCAATGTCTTAAAAAAATAAGTCTTCTAATTAAAGGAGTCGTGGTCATTGTCAATTGTTCTAGTAGACAAGTCTCTATCGTTGATACTATATAAATATTATCAAGAGTTTCATTATTTAGTCCAAGTGATATTGAGTTCTCAAAAGTCAAATTTTTTAAAATGTTAATTACATTATTTAGATTCTTTGCATTTGAGTCACATATTCTTATGTCAATAAAGTTTATATAGTCTTCTCTAAAATCATCATTAAAGAGTTTGTTGAGTTGTTTTAAGGCCGTGATTTTCTTTATGGTCCAAATAGTCATCAAAGTGTCATGTTTTTAGCTATTTAATTTTTAAGTATATATAGTCATAGTTTGTTATTAAATTTATTGAATCTTGTCGTTTTGTAATTTTTTCACATAGTCAATGTGATAAATTGTCATTGTCAAAGTAAAAGAGTAATTACGATCAGGTCAAGTCGAGAGTCAAAAATTGTACAAATAATTTTTTTTGCCTCATAGATGCATTTTCGGTGTTACCCGACGTCCAGAAAATAAATTGTTTCACATTGTGGGGGAGACAAAATAAACCCAATGTGGGAACTATTGAGCCTCAAAGTCAATATCAGCTGAGCTAGCAATATGTTAATGGAGGATGGAGGCATCAGAGGCTAGAGGTCAATCAACGACTTCTCGTCAGTCACCAACGACGTGGTCGCACGAAGCTGTGGTGGCACATTTTTGTGGTGTGAGTACTTGTTTTTCAATTGTGTGGTATGAATTTCATGTTTTCAGTGTGGTGTGAAAAATAAGAGCAGATGTTCATATTTGTTCACGTGTGTGTGGCTATTCCTACATAATTCCCCAATGTAATAACATAGTAAAGAACATATAGCATAGTGAAATGCAAAATCGTGAGTCTTGAAGAGGTTGAACAGTCAGATGTGTTCCTGTTCATACCTAGGTTTGTGGTTAGCCTCTGGCAAACCATTGAAGGTTGTTCAGATGTGTTCCTACTTGAGTTCCCACACTGCTAGGTCAGATGTGTTCCCTAGAGTGACTGGTTGATAAGCAGATGATTCCTGAGCATGTTCCCATCCTCGTTGGTCAGATGTGTTCCCGAAAGTGCATGGTTGATAAGAAGTTGATGTGTTCCTTCTTCTACCTTTAGCTCGAGTGTCGTACCAAGATCATGAGCAAGTACGAGTGACAAGCTGCAGAGGAAGTGTGAAAGTTCTTTTATTACCATGTAAACATTAAGGGGAGGAATGTTAGGAAATCTAATGTTCACATGATTATGGGTAATTTACCGTATGGTAAATAGTAATAGTTTGGTATTTACTGAAAGGTAAAGAAGTAGTTAATTGTGAGCTCGAGATGAGCACACTATTCAATTCAGTATATTTGAGAAATAAGAACATTGATGCATATAAATAGGGGAATATAACTAAGTCAAAATCTCAACTTAGTTGACATCATGTCAGGGCGATGAAATTGGCTAGATGGAGTCTTTTACCATATGTCATCTACTGGGTTAATGAGGTCACCTGCAACTAGTCCAACAATAGGTGAGAGAGAGGAGGTGGAAGGAAGGGTGAAGCAAGAAACTTGGAGAAAATGGAAATGTGATAAGAAGGTGCAATAAGGAAGTAATATTGGGGTGTAGAACAATGGTGCAATGGTAGAAGGAAGGCAAAGGATTGTGCCATGATAATTTATCATGAGGTGTTACGAGCTAACCCTAACCCTTTCTCAGTACACCCCATAAGACATGCACTCAAGGGATTAATATGCCAACAACCTGTAAAGAGAAATTGTTAGTAAGCGAAAAATAAGGTGTATACATATGCCCCAACCAAAGATCATCTCATGTCACATTATTGTAATGTGGGATGGTCTTCGGGAAAGAAACATAGTACACAAATCTTAAAGTAAATGGCTATAAATGAAGTAGTAAACGATAACTCAACCAAATGAAATATACTTACCTTTCCATGAATATGGACACATGTTGAACCTTTTATCCCAATTGTGGAGGATGCAAATATGCTTAGTAACCCTAAGGTTACAAGACTAAAATGAAAACAATGTCATAAGTGTACACAAGCTAGTCTAAAATGTAAGTATACAAATATAAAGAGAGCTCAAAGGGAGGTGTTAGGTTGAGTACAAATAACCTATGAAGGAAGTCTAAATAAAATACAAAGACCCAAGAAGGCTTGTAAAATGGGTCCTAGGTCAAGCTCATGTAGCTTTTAAGGAAGACTAAATTAGGTTTGGGCCCCTACATTATTTTGAACGAATAATGTTGGATATATAGGCAAACTAATGTCATTTTAGTACGGTCAATAGTCAGAAAATTAAAAAAATTAGGGGGAAAAACATGTCTGAAATCACAAATAGTAACACCAAACAACTATTGAACGTCACTATTTTGCATAAGTAATTTGCTCTTTTTAAGAAAACGAGCTAACACCGACTAAATGCCAAGCTAACGTTGGGAAATATATGCATGCTAACGACAGGCTAAAATTGGGCAATATAGGCATACTAATGTTAGGCTAACATTGGACAGTATAGACATGTTAACATCGTTGATGTTGACATGCCTTTAAGCCATATTTAACTTGTCGACTATAATGCGATCTTGGTTTGTGAGTATAACTTAATTATAGGTCATTTTTAACGTGACTTTTCATTTGTTGTTAGACTGAATTTAAATTTTGAGTACAACATGACTTTAGGAGTAGACAATAGTGAAGGTTTTTGATATGGATGGAGTATGAATAAAATCAGAACTACCCTGTAAATGAAGCTAGTAATCATCCAATCTTTACCATAATTACTAGTTGTTAATCTAGTATTGTTGTAAGTGAAATTGATGAACAAATATGCACTAAATAAATTCAAATAATGAATCTTAAGCTTGTTGGTTTGTATTATTGAATACTTGCAATAAAATTAGAGATAAAATCAATGGATAAATGACTACTATACAAAAAAATGCACCCCAAACCCGCACCTTCAATTAATTTATAAACAAGGGTAAATTAGCCATCACAACTGAACTTATATGATTTTGTACGAGAAGGGAAAGAATAAAATAACACCTACAACTCTCAAGTCAAATGTAGTTAACTAAATACAACTAAAAATAGATTCAAGATGACAATTATGACCCAATGATAAGATATGGTCAACATGCAACAAATCACTATTAGTTAAAACAACACATGCACAACCATCATGCACACTAGTCAAACTAGGCGCACCAAACTCTCCTAAAAATAGAAATGACCTTAAATAATATTAAATTCAATCATCTATACTTGGAAATGGTGCCCCAATTCTTAGGGGTGAATGCATAATGATTCAACCCCAGTTAAGTGCACATTCAGTGAAATCTAGTGAACTGTAGTCTAACTTGCACTCCCAACTATAAAATAGGAGATGGCTAAAAATAGATTATTTTCATATAACTAAAAAACCTATGACAAAACTAACTCATATAAATCTCTTAAAATTGATAAATACAACTAAAACTAATTCTAATGGTAATTAATCAAGTGCCCATATTGACGTCATACTCAACATTCCCCCCTTTAATGCAAAGAGTTGAAATGTCTATCATCCCCTAAAGTCTATCATGAACTCATTGCACTAATCCCTTGGTGAAAATATCAAAAGTTGATCTTCACTTCGCATATACTCAATGACAAAATGTTTATCATTGACCAAGTCTCTGATAAAATGATGCTTGAGTTCAATATGTTTGGTTCTAGCATGGAAAACTAGATTTTTAGACAATTGTATTGCCCCATTGTTATAAAAAAATCCAAGAAGGATCAAGTTGAGCATCTTTGAAATCAACTAAGAGTCTTCTCAACCACATACCTTGTGTGCAAGCTGATCTAAGGGTTGTATATTCAACTTTAATAGAGGATATTGCAATTGTACCTTATTTTTAATGCCCATGAAACCAACCCACTTTCCAATATGAATCAATAACATGAAGTATACTTGTTGTCATCAAGAGACAACAAACCTCTCCAATCTGAATATGTGTATCCAATCATAGACATTATGAACTTGCTAGTCTTTAATGAATACAATAATTATAAACACATCTTACATATCTTTTGTGTAAAGAATATGTAAGCTCTTAAAATCAATATGACCATATTTTGTATGCCATGACATGTTAATATCCTCAATGGTGGAGAAACGAACACCCACCTTCATCATATTGAACCTTAATGGAAACATCATATTCTTTCCCATATACGATTTTCCAATTAATCTATTTTTAGATTTCTTATAAAGAATAGAACAAACACCATATTCAAAAAACAATTTAAAACCTTTTTTTAACTAGCTAACCAACACTAATCAAATATGATTCAAATTTGAAGAAAAATAACCATCCTTTATTTCACCCTTACTTTGACTTGTGGTGAGTTGCATGATGTTGTGTCTTTTAACTTGGATGGATTTTCTATCTCCTAATTGCACTTGAATTTTGAAAGAATAATCTTACTTATTGAAACCTTTTTTGTGACTTGTCATGTGATTTGAGCAACACGAATAAAAAAATAAAAAATTGTTCCCATCCTCTATTTTTACATTGCACGCGAGACAATAATTTGAGTCATATCGATCCTCACTTTGTTTAGCTTGAAAATGCCTTCTTTTCACCCTCTTGATTAACTTCATTCTTTGTTGTCACTATCCTGCAATCTTTTATAAAGTGTCTTGTTTTTTTTGCAATAATGACAAGTAAGGTTTCTGTTTTCACCTTTTTAGATTTTATTTTGATTTATACATAACCAAAAAGGAATGAAATAGAAACTATAGGGGGTTATTCTAATTAATTAACTTCCAACATTAACCATTCAATATCAGAGTCACACATTAATACTAGCAACAATGTACATGATACAATACAAACTCATAAATATATGAAGTTGAGTGCACTTAGTTGATTATAGATGATTTTGGGAAATTCTGGGTGATCTAAATGACAAAAGATGGAAATTTAGATATGAGAATGCCTCGAAACTGGAACTATGACTTGAAGATGCTAATAGGCAAGACTGTACAGTAGGGGCAGGAACGTCCACATGGTATTGACTTATTTGTACAGTCTTGACCTTGCTCATAACTATGGTTTGCAACTTTCTTGGTTTGTCGCTTGTCTGAATATCTTTGTCGCTCTTTATTGGTCACTGTTAGTCACATTGCGGGAACCTCAAAATGATCTACTCAACCTTTCAAGCCCTAACCATGGATAAAGAGTCTTACAAAACAAACATTAGTTAGGTAGTGGACACCCTTGTGCATCGTCAATGCTAGCACTACTCTGAAGAGGCCTCAAACTATACGTTGTTCTCTACCTACCATGTGATAGCTAGTTGCAGTGCAATTATATTTGACATTCTTTCTTTGACAAAGCTTGACTTGAGTTTCTCTCTCGTAAATCTACTTGAGTGACTTTGAATGCTTGCAAATGTGGGAAGAAATCCCTTAGACATAGTGGGAAGCTTCACACTCGTCAATAGTGTTGACCTAATGAATGTGCCCATGTATTTACGAAGTGTAGGGAGCTTTGGGTTCCTTTTGTGTTATCTTTTGTAATGGAATTCCATAAGAGTGTTAGGTTCTAAATGAGGCGAGTTTCACTTAATTTGTAATGTCCCCTTTTCCCAATCGAAGACCTTTGGCCCATTTCGTCAACCTGACGGCCAAAGGAAAAACATAAGGGTGACTTAAGTCACAATGAGTTATTACAAAGTGCAAAAAAATATTAATAAAGCACTTGTATTAATTTATTTGACTTAATAATAAATTAATATTCTCTAAATGGGTATATTGGGTCTAATATTATGATTGTGTCCTTTCTAGGGAAAGTAGAAAAGAGACCCATCCTAATTTTGTGTCATCCCTAGGTAAAAATGCGCCTTGGACAAAAGAGGGAAATAGAGTTTAGAAAGGATAAAAGTTATTACTCTTCCCTAGGAAAGTGCGACTTGGCATGAGAGGCCAAGATAAACATTAAGAGTCATCCCTAGAAAAGTGCGACCTGGTTTGGGCCTATTGTTAGGGTATTTTGGCACTCTTCTTTCATTGGAAGATGAAAAGGTCATTTTGTAATATTTTTCCTATAAAAAGGAGAGGGGCGGCTGGGTTAGAGCACCATTGTAATCATTTATCATTTCTGAATATGATCTTAAGCCAGGTGCTTTTGTATTACAATATTCTAAGGACGAAAACCCTTAGTATATTGCCTCAAGAGGACAAAAACCCTCTTGGAGATTAGGAGGAATTTCTATATTGGATCTTCCATAGAGCTTACAAGGATTTCAATATTTTCTAGCAGCAGTTGAGGAGTTTTTACAATCAAGGGTTGAAGAATTTATTGACAGTAGCTGTCATTGTACTTTCCACATATGGAGTGACCCATGTAAGGGCTGATCTATACTGTACAGGTGATGTTTTAGATCTGAATTGCTGTCATTCATTACTCTGAACTCCATTCTGGGATTTAAATAATCTATTTCCCATGATTTTGGAATGTTTTAAAGTGCTGTTCACAGTCATTCAAAACTGCAGATTACTGTGTAACATTCCAGCCTGTTTTATGTTCAAAAACATCAGATTTTGCTTCATAATAAACTGTTACAGATCTACGCTTGTTATGGCAATAATGGATAATGTGGGTAGTGGTTTTATGTGGACTTTCATCATCTAGGCTAGTCACTTTTACTAGAATACAGCTGAAACTGCTGTATTATTGTTGCACAGTCTTCAAAACAGCTCTGGGTTCGGTTTTAGGCTAAAGTTTCTATCAAAACCCTAGTCGCACTTCTCTCATAAATTCATATCTGTATTAGTGTGAATGCTATAAAAAGTCTTAAATCTGCTTTTAGTGTCTTAATTGATCTAAATTGCATTGAGGAACAAGATAGATCCATTTGGGGATCTTTCAGTGGTATCAGAGCATCAATCCTCCCACCTGGAGGGTTTTGTTTTGGTTTTGTTTTATGCAGCCTAAAGAAGTTGGGCCACACAGATATTATACAAGGAGTCAAGCTCGTATTCAAACAGATTTGAATACTGGAAGTGGTTCCAAGATCATGGAAAGAAGGGAGGATTCACACACTTCTCCACGACGAGAGCGACCTGATCCAGATGCTCTTTTCAGCGGTATGATCGATTCCCATCAGGAAATGATGCAGACCATGAGACAGCTGATGGAGAATTTGATTATGGATAGGACGAGAAATCGGCATGATAGAAGGGAAAGATCTGCATCCATAGCTAGCAGCCACAGAAGGCACAACAGGGTTCCTATAGAGGTGGGTAGCGTGAGAGGTTCCCCTCCACGTGATAGGAGATATACAGAGGAAAGGAGACCCACGAGGACTGCGGATCGACCTATGCAGCCTAGATTCCTACAAAGGGAGGAGCCACCATTAGTTGAGGAGCCATTTGAAGACATAGCCTTTCAAGATACTGTGATGGCAGTGCATGATGAGTGGAGAGCCCTACCACAGGAGGTTCGGACTGCCTTTCCCCTTCATCAGTATTGTGCTCAAAGGAGGGAAAGCTTGAGAGCTAGATAGGTACAGAGGCCTAGAGAACAGCAGAACAGGGAGTTGAAGTAGGCCACCAACAAGGTGACCCTTTCCACATTTGATGGTAGTGGAAAGATTAGTGCCAGAGCATGGATTCACAAGCTCGACACATATCTCACTCTCAAGCCTATGTAGGAGCAAGAGGCTATCCAATTTGCCACGTTGCACCTTGAGGGAGTAGCGTATGATTGGTGGCACCATGGGCTTATCACACAGAGACACGATCTTCTGCAATCATATAAGGAGTTTAGTGAGAAGCTGATTGCGAGATTTGATCACAGGGATGTAGAGCTTTACTATAGGGACTTGGCACAACTTCGACAGAGTGGACACATTGATGCATACATCAACGAATTTCAGCGTATAGCAGTGATGGTGCCAGAGATGCCTGAGAGGTGAGTGGTGATGTTGTTCATTGAAGGACTTCATGACAGGCTGAGAGGATTGGTCAAGGCTCTTAAGCCTACAACTTTGCATGAGGCTATTCGGACAGCCTTGGACTTGGACATTACTCCAATGTAGCCCCAAAGGAAGAATGTCAAGGAGGAAAAATCAGAACAACAAGAGCAGCCCACTTGTTCGAAAGTTGAGTTTACACCCAAGAGGGAGACTGTTTCAAAGAGTAAGCTTCGCCAGAAAAATTTATGCTTTCATTGCAATGATCCGTGGGAGCCGGGGCATAGGTGTCTTGGGAAAGGCAAAATCCATCTCATAAAGGTTGAGGATGAAGAGTCCGAGGATGAACAGAAGTAGCCAACACCAAATATTGCAAATGAGGGTAGACTCACCTATCTTTCGGGAGCACCCAAGTATAATCCATTCATGTTTGAAGGCACAATGTTCGGGTGTAGGATCATGGCACTACTGGATAGTGGATCTACACACAACTTCCTAGATGCAGGTTTGGTAGACCAAAAAGGTTTACAATGTGATAACTTTGAAGGCTTTGATGTGACTATAGCAGGAGGTCTCACTCTTCCATGCAAGAAGAAGGTCAACCAAGTTAGCATTTTCTTTGGTGAGTATACACTTTGTGATGATTTCTATCTCATAGATTTAAAAGATAACAATGTTGTTCTTGGCATGCAATGGCTTCATTCATTGGGAAAAGTCACTCAAGATGTGGAAACTATGGAGCTGAGTTTCCAACACAAAGGGAAACAAGTCACCTTAAGAGCACTCAAGTACACGCTGCCCCATCAAATGGCAGCTAAGTCTATGATAGTTTGGGACCAGGAACCATCTCGTGAGGACATCTATGAAGATTTTTCACTACATATCAAAACGGACCAGCAAGGATGTGATGAAGAGTGCGGAAAATTTGAAGCATACATGAGGAGGCTGGTTTCACTAATAACAAGTAAGTTGCATCAGTTTTTTTTTGCAGTGTTTGAAAAGCTTCGGCTGATCTGGGATCCTGACACTGGTAAGAATGCAGTTTATGATTGCTTGGGGGCAAGCAATCTCAGGAAGGGAGGACTGTAATGTCCCCTTTTCCAAATCGAAGACCTTTGGCCCATTTTGTCGACCCGACGGCCAAAGGAAAAACATAAGGGTGACTTAAGTCACAATGAGTTATTACAAAGTGCAAAAAAATATTAATAAAGCACTTGTATTAATTTATTTGACTTAATAATAAATTAATATTCTCTAAATGGGTATATTGGGTCTAATATTATGATTGTGTCCTTCTAGGGAAAGTAGAAAAGAGACCCATCCTAATTTTGTGTCATCCCTAGGTAAAAATGCGCCTTGGACAAAAGAGGGAAATAGAGTTTAGAAAGGATAAAAGTTATTACTCTTGCCTAGGAAAGTGTGACTTGGCATGAGAGGCCAAGATAAACATTAAGAGTCATCCCTAGAAAAGTGCGACCTAGTTTGGGCCTATTGTTAGGGTATTTTGGCACTCTTCTTTCATTGGAAGATGAAAAGGTCATTTTGTAATATTTTTCCTATAAAAAGGAGAGGGGCGGCTGGGTTAGAGCATCATTGTAATCATTTATCATTTATGAATCTGATCTTAAGCCAGGTGCTTTTGTATTACAAAATTCTAAGGACGAAAACCCTTAGCATATTGCTTCTAGAGGACGAAAACCCTCTTGGAGATTAGGAGGAATTTCTATACTGGATTTTCCATAGAGCTTACAAGGATTTCAGTATTTTCCAGCAGCAGTTGAGGAGTTTTTGCAATCAAGGGTTGAAGAATTTATTGACAGCAGCTGTCATTGTACTTTCCACATATGGAGCGACCCATGTAAGGGCTGATATGTACTGTACAGGTGATGTTTTAGATCTGAACAGTGCTGTCATTCATTACTCTGAACTCCATGGATTTAAATAATCTATTTCCAATGATTTTGGAATGTTTTAAAGTGTTGTTCACAGTCATTCAAAACTGCAGATTTCTGTGTAAGATTCCAGCCTGTTTTATGTCCAAAAAAACATCAGATTTTGCTTTATAATGAATTGTTCAGTGCTAAGCTTGTTATGGCAATAATGGATAATGCTGGTAGTAGTTTTGTGTGGACTTTCATCATCTAGACTAGTCGCTTTTACTAGAATACAGCTGAAACTGCTGTATTATTTGTTGCACAGTCTTCAATCAGTTGGGTTCGGTTTTAGGCTAAAGTTTCTAGTCAAAACCCTAATCGCACTTCTCTCATAAATTCATATCTGTATTAGTGTGAATGCTATAAAAAGTCTTAAATCTTCTTTTAGTGTCTTAATTGATCTAAATTGCATTGAGGAACAAGATAGATCCATTTGGGGATCTTGTTTGAGAAAGTGAGCAATGTCAAAACCAACACTGTCAAATAGTAGAATTACTAAATTTGAGTGTCTACATTTTCCCACCCTTTAAGTATGTAATATAATCGAGTGTGTAGACACACTTTGTCTTCGCTTGATGTTTGTTTTGCAAGATCCCGCCGTGTTGGTGTTGGCACATTCAATGATGAAACCTGCAACACAATGTATTCAATGTCCATGATAAAGAATTGAACTTTAACTCAAATGAAAAGATGTAATGTAAATGAAATTTGAAACTATAAATAGTGAAATAAAGAGATGTAAAATGCAGAAGGATACACCTGTTTGTTTTGCTGAGGGAAAAGTTTTATTTTCTTTGCTTGTACTTAAAGATTTAGATTGCTTTACTTTGCTGATGAATTGGGGGTGATCGGTCCCCAATTGTGCCGAGGAGATGCCAGAGTATTGGGTGTATAGAACCCAATACACGAATGCTGAAGAGAGAGAATAAGAGTGAGGAGCCTAATCACCCCGTGAAGGAAGAAGACTTTGTACAAAGTCATTCAACAACTCTAATATCTTCCCCTTAAAGTGTAAGAGGAGAGGAAGGACTGGCTACGAAGAACTTAGCTGCTTCGATACCTTATATGACCCCACAAACCACATCAATACAAACGGATCTAGGCCCAATTTTACAAATTAGGACACACAATATAAAAGAGAATAAGTTGCTCCCATAATCTCCCCATGTCCTGCACAACTAAGTGGAAACTGAATAGAGGTGAAATGTGCTAAAATGTAGCTAGAAAAAGGAGACCCATGCCCCCAATATCCATGACACCGAAACTGAAATTGAGTGATGTAGAAAAGGAGTGTAATACTTCATACCCCCTGAAACTGATCTGAACCAATTCATTTGAGTCTGAAACTGTGCCGAAAACATGTTCTTGTAGGTAAAAATTTGAAACTGCTGAGAAAGTATCGTAATTTCTATGTGATGTTGTTTTTGAGTATTTTTTGTCTTGTGCTTGCCTGTGTCTGAGCCCAAAATTCTATTTTTGTCTGTCGTAGGTATAGAATGTACTCAGATGAATGTCTCCCTTTTGAGGAATGCATGATAAAGAGTTTGAACGCGCAACTCAAAAGAATAGATGTGTAACCATGTATGATAATATGCATATAAAAAACATGAAGGGCTGATGTGGTGGCCACCAAGAATAACCCATTCTTAGAAAGAGGATGCTCATGGTGGAGACCATGGCGTGCAATAAGATCAAAAATAGTAACAAAAATAATAGTAGCAACAATGTCAACATGAGAGCTTGTAGCAACGACAATAGTAGTGCATATATAAGTAAAAACAAGTGCAAAGATAGCAGTGTAAACAATGTCACAAAAAAGGCTTAGATCCTACGAACATGGGACACCCACAGTGTCGTAAGACAATCAAGGCCCTTGAGCTTACAATCAAGCAATGTCGTACAAGAAGGCATGATTTCACAAACATGGAACACACATGGTGTCACAAGACAAAAAGGCCCTTACGCCATAATCAAAGTAGCAAATAAGTAACTACACACACCTAGCAAACATGTATAGAAAATAAGAGCATCATAATGTGACGAAATGACACAAGAAGTGATATACAAAAGCATATGAAACAACTGTTAAACATTACAAAAGACACATGTGTTAGTCCTATTAGCTCAAAAGATAACAATACACTATATATGTAATTAGACATAATGAGGAAGTGAAAATGCACTATAATGAAATAATAACACATTGATTGTGTGGAGGGGTGGCCCCTGAAGAAGTATGTAAGGAACCAAGATAGCTCACATAATCATGTATCGATTTGTATGTCCTGCATCATACTCAATGTACCTTGTGAACACATGCGTGTAAATAAGAAAAATGATATCTATCAAACTAGAAGGATAAACATATATAATGTGAAGTGCTAACAATGTATGCTTGAGAAATAGGTCTTGATTTTTGCATTTTTGAAAATATTTGAATGCTTTTTGTGTGATTATATCAATGTTTGTGTATTTTATAGTGAATAGCTATGTACAACATACCAAGATGCTTTTCTTCTACCTCCATATATTATTTTCTTTAAAAATATCTTCTAGTTCAATAGGTGTATAGGTTTAAGGATCCAAGAGAAGCTTCAATATTTCCCACATCTGTTAAGTCTCTACAAGATTAAATTACCATCTAGATTACAAATGTCACTCTTTTCCTATTACTTTCGTAGCATTTAACATGCACTCTAGACAATTTTCTGTATAACTCAATGAACAATAGTTTATTGCTTAGATACCACGGGATTCTTAGTGGATCTCCATCAAATCCTCAAACACAAATGTAGGAGAAGGTTTTGAATTATGAGAAATAACTTCCATACTCGTTGATTAACATGCAAAATTTCACTGAGAACCGATGATTAGTGTCTCCCTCCATTTTACTGATCACATACATTATGAAGACATCATTAACCCTAACATAGTGCCTCTTACACTCCCTTAATGTGATTTGTGGATAGTTTTGGTATATGTATACATGAAATAACACACTTTCTACTTACATCAGTGCCTTTAATTATTTCATTATATGCATGATTACCTAAGTGAGAAGACTCGACATTAACAACACTTGTTTTACTATTTCATTTCTTTTATCTTTCCTATGATATTATTATTTTATTTTCTAAAATGATGAATTTAATGTTTGATACTAGACGACATGTGACTAGCTCTATATTGATAGCTATATATTTCAAGCATCCATGACACTATCGTAGGGACGGGAGCACCCCGATCACTAATGCCCCCTTTGGGAACTTATGTCCTTTTCCCTCCTTTTCCTAATTTTTAAATGACACATTATTTGGTACCTTTTCTAAGATATTTCTTATTAATTTGGGTTGGCATTTCTTATTGTTAATGATAAAATTCAAACAAGGGAATCATATATGTACATGAACTACTTACCATTATTAGGGTTTATACAATTGGGGCTAATAGTTACTATCTAATACTTGGGAAAGGAGCAACATTCAAAGACTGCATTTGGGATGTATTATTCACTGCATAGGAGGGGCTATTTATAAGTTCCATCTCACACATTCATCTTGGGGGGAAAATATATGTATCCCACTATCTTGGTGTGATTGGAACAAGGGAAACCTAGTTCAAGGGACATAATTAAAATCAAACACACACACAAAAGAACTACATAAAGTCTGAATGTAGTAGATCTTTTCATGTCAATCACATTGGGTTGAATATCAAGGTTAGTCTGACTAAAGCATATGCATTATTTATTCCATCTAATGTTTTCTTGATCTTTGTGCAGGTAGTTATGGTTTCATTTACACGTACCTGTGCAACACAAGAACCCTACAACAAAGTTGATGCAACAAACAATAAAAGAAGAAGAGATTGCCATACCCTAAAAATAGAAGAAACAAAGCATCTATTAGGACACTAGCACCCAAATTAAACACTAGCTCCCAGGGCAGTCGTGTCCCCTTTGAGCGATTCTATCCGAAGAAGTTCCATACTCTAGTTTCTTAGATAGAGTCTACACAATCCAGATCCAACCTTCTCATCCTATTTTTTAACCTAGAATCAGTCCAAATCTCATGATACAAGCTAATTCATTTTTATCTACTGTCTTTAACACTTGATTTTAATTTTCATGTTTGATCTTGCTTGTTATTTCTATATTCATTTGATCTTAGTCCTTTGATAAAGATTTAAATATTTTAAAAGCATTTTTTGAACCCATTTATTGATCAAACCTTAAATTGCCTTCTATTTTAATGGATATCTCTATGACTCAATTTTATAAATCCCATCCTAAATGTGTGCATGCCTTATGTCATACTATAGATCATACTCTCATCCGCTTTGATACTTCTCCTAGTTACATCATACATCAAGTATCCACCATTCTAGAAATCAATAATGAACATATTACTTTTACTCCAGATGATATCCTTTCCCAAGCCATTGTTGATAGTTCACCTCCTTTATATATAAAAGTTCATATTCATATTATACAAGTTAAGCATGCTTTGAGTGATAATGGATCTGGTCTCAATTTATGTAATATTTATTTTTTACATTAGTTAGTATTTTATGTTGATGATTTAACTCCATCTACTTTATGTATTCGTGGTTTTGATAATACACCAAAGCAATTCCTAGGTGAATTTTCATTACCCCTTGTTATAGGTCCATGCATTCTTCAAGTTTTATGTTATGTCATGCCCAATAATCTCAATTATAATATCCTTCGAGAACATCCCTAGTTATATTTTATGAATGTAGTCCCCTCCACCCTACACACCCGATTCAAGTTTCTCCATGAGGGTGTTGTATATGATGTTTTGGCTGATCCACCCCTTTACCTTTTATGACACTATTTACCATGATTCCATTCCCCAAGATCACTCTACTCCAATTATTGTTGATTATTCAATACAACATTGGTTAGAAGTATTTGTTGCAACATGGTTTCTATGGATCATGACTTGGATGTAATGGCCAAGGTATCATTAAGCCTATTAATATTCTTAAGAAACTTGATAGGGATGACATAGGATTTTCTACTTGCTCATATAAGGTTCTCTCTTTGGGAACTCACTTCCTTCTAGCTAAACATCTATCTAAGGTCTGTACCACTTCCCATTCACATACACTCTAGTTAGTCAATCTACATCTCATCGATGATGCCACCTTGCCCGACTTACTATGTTTAGATGAATTTCACAATGAGGAGGTCCTCCTAGAGTACATTGAGGCCTATAATCCATTCCCTTCATATCATCACAAGAGGATATTCCCCCATTCTCTGCATGGTACTACCTACTTTAGTAAAAGTAACCCTGATAATGTGAATATTGATGATCACTATACCATATCTACCCAGCCATATGTCGAGGATTGATCCACATTACTTAATGAAGAGATTACACCATATAGCATGTGAATTGATGATTACCCACGTATAGTTCTTTTAGCTTCCTCTCTTATCGATGTTGAGGACATTGATATTCAACAAGTCCTACATGAATTCTCAAACTTATTCACCTCAAACTACCATGACATATATAGCATTGATCCCTTTGTATCTATGCACAATATCATCTTTCATGAGGGTGCCAAACTGGTGCAAAAAAAAATGTAAAATGCATCCAAGTGTGGCCTTATTAGTCAAATAAGAAATCCAACAATTGTTAGACACCAGATTTATTCGCACTATAAATTATCCACAATGGGTCTCTAACATTATACTTACCATGAAACCTAACGGGAAAGTTCAATATTGCACTAAATTTCATGATCTTAATAAAGCTTATCCTAAAGATAGTTTTCCCTTACCGCTTATTGAATTTATTATAGATTCCATTGTGGGTTATGACATGCTATTATTTATGGATGGGTTTTTTGGATACAATTAAATTAAAATCAAACCATTTTACCAAGAGAAAAAATATTTCACAACCCCATGGGGTACATTTTACTATACTATCATGCCATTTGGCCTTAAAAACATTGCTGCCACATACTAGTGTGTTATGACTGATATCCTTCATAATTACATCCATAAAATTATCAAATACTATGTTGATGATATTATATCTAAATCTAAGCATCACACTCAACATTTTTAGGACCTTCGTACCCTCTTCACATGATTACATTGATATAATCTCCCCCTCAATCCTAAAAAATGTGTTTTTAGGGTGACTATTGGTAAGCTATTAGGTTACATAATCTCTTAAAGAGGTTTTGAAATTTACCCACAAAAGTTTTGTGTTATCATAGACATGCCTCTCCCTCTTAACTTCATCATCTACACTCACTCCAAGGTAAAATTCAAGCTATCCACCGATTCATCACACGACTAGCTAACAAAACTTAACCCTTTACATGACTCATAAAAAAATATTACGTTTGCATGGCATGATAATATTTAATATAATTTTGATAATATCAAATATTATTTACTTAAACCGCTTGTTTCAATATCTCTTGTTCATAATCATCCACTCCTTTTATATATCTTAGATACTTTTCATGCCTTAGGTGCCTTGCTTGTTCAGCATGATACAACCCAATGCGAAGGTGACATTTATAATATCAGTTCTACCTTATTTTCTTATGAATGTAATTATAGTTACATTGAAAATAGTGTATGGGAATGATCTTTGTCACTGATAAATTATGAATTTACATGAGCAAGATCCATGTCATTACTAAAATTGATCCTTTAGGCTACTTTCTTTCTCAAACTCATTTATCCTATCATCTAGCTCATTGGGTTATGTTACTCATTTTCCTACAAAAATACATTAAAGGATAGGTCATTTTTGATAAATTAGATGAAGCTCCTATCAATGATCATTTCTCCATTTGTGATTATTTTCGCAAAAAATTCACTTTTTATGCCATTGACGTTGATATTTAGACCATGTATTTTTAATGGTTCTCAATGGGCCATTGGTGCTAGAGCTGGTGTTTCCTTTATCACACCATATGGCGAATCTATGCCCTTTTCTTACCACCTTGGATTTTCTTGTACAAATAATAGTGTTGAATATGAAGCTCTCATCTTGGGATTATCTAGTTCCCTCTCTTTTCCTATATGACATCTTCACATTTTTGGTGACTCCTAACTCATTGGTCTTCAAGTCACTATTATATACCCAAAAAAGGAAGAGAAACTCATCCCTTATCATATAATTATCTCCAATATGCTCACTCTATTTGAATCATACACTATCACCATTGTGCGCCGGAGAGATAATCAACACATAGATACAATGAGTAATGTTTCTTCTCTTATTCCCAAGTATACATTAGTGACGACCACACTACATTCATCATTCACCATTTGTGTAATCCCTTTATTAACTCCTATGGCATAGAAGCTTTATAAGTCCTTGTTATTACACGTAGCAATGATAACCCATAATAATGTACTGATATATATATATATATATATATATATATATATAACTTCCAACTTACATTTCCTCACATGAGGCATGTCCACAACACCGTGACACAACATAATATGTCATAGTTGGTGGATACTTATTTAAGTGCACTCTTGATGGTAATCTATGTCGATGCATAGGATTAAACAATATCCCACTTGATTTATTCTTGATACATGACAATATATGTGGCATCCATTTCAGTGACAAGGCTACGGCTAAAAAACTACTACGAAAAGAGTATTATTGGCCTACCATGGAACAAGACTTCTTAGACTATGCTAGATGATGTGATAAATGCCAACACCATAGTAAATTGCACCATACACCTGCATAAGACTAAAACCTATCACCTCCCCATGACCCTTCTTGTTGTGGGGATTTGATCTCATTAGTAAGGTAAATCCTAAATTGGATGAAGGGAACAAGTTTATAATCACCACTACTTAATTATTTACTAAATGGGTTGAGGAATATCCTTTACACACTAATATTGGGGAAGATATCTGTAGATTTATCAATACACATATCATCACCTTCTTTGCCATTCCTTTTACAATTGCGACTAGCAATGGCTCATCATTTAAAACCATGATGTTAATTTTTTTTGTGCCAAATATAAGATTAAGCACACATTTTCTACTCCTTATTACCCTAAAGGTAATTGACAAGTTGAGGCCACCAATAAAACAATCATTAATGTTTTTCACAAAATTTTTGATTGATGTGATGTCGATTGTCATAATCAAATGTTTTATGCTCTTTGGGCCTAGCATACAAGCGTGCATACTCCCACCAAATACATGGTATTTTATCTAGTATATGGTACTAAAGCAGTCATTCCTTTGGAATTCAAGATCTGATCTTTATGTGTTTCTCTTAAAAATATCCTCAAAGGAAATGAATATTGGGATCAATGCCTACATTACCTATAAATGTCTAATTTTCGTCATGTATAGGCCTTAGAACACCTTCGATCTTACCAAGCATGCATGAAGCATGCCTATCATACTACGGTATGCCCGTGAGAATTTAACATCGGTGATTTGGTGCTCAAAGAAAATAAAAACACTAATGCAGATCCTTCTCTCAAAGGAAAGTTCAAACTCAATTGGCTAGGCCCATATGTTATCATTGAAAAAATTGGTTGGGGTGTCTATCACCTCGCTACTCTCCTAGGAAAACCCCTTAAAGAGCTAATGAACATCGTTCATCTTAATAAATATTTTATGTAGATATAACCTTTGTTACACACTTGGGGGAATATTCTCCCCCCTCTACTCAATGATGCACTCTTTTTCTAGGTCCAAACATGATTGTTGAGGGAAAATTTAATTATATGGACCTCAATTTGTACACATACTCTAGAGGAAACCTTTCCCCCCTCCTAGTTATTCTATTTCATGTTCACATAGTGATTAAAAAATTCCAAAAATACTAGCTTAGATCTTGATTGAATGTATCATTGCTTGCCCATTCTATTCTATGTTGCACATTACTTAGATTCATAATATACTCTATCATTTTTCCATACACACATGTAAATTCACATGTTAATTTTTGAGGTGAATACAAATCACTTACAGGGTCTTACACAATGTATGATTCTTGTCACTGTACCATACCAATCCCATTGAGGCTCATGAGGCATCTACCTTTCCTATTTCCATATTTATACGTTGTGGCATACCATCAATTTTTATAGTATACTAACATGTGCTTAATGTGTATCATTTGTATTGTAGGCTTCCTTCCAATCATGGTTCAATTATTTTCTTATATAATTTCTTCTTTACTTCTGTTTTGATTTTCACTATTTGTGGGCTATGCCCTATGTTCATTTCTTGTTTTCTTGTACCACCTTAAATGATTTGATTCTTTTGCAACATCCTAAGTGGTGTCCCACATATTCAACTAGCTATTTATTGTGTCTTTTTTACTGTTACTATGTGTTGTGACTTAATTCTATTACATCATCTATAATTGTTTGTGATTAACACTTTTGGATGACCTTGTTCCCATATTTTACACACAACATGTTTGTAACCATATGTATTCCCTATTACCCCTAAAGGAGTCCTATTTTAGATGTGAAAATCAACGTTAGCTTTCCTCATTTGGGAAGGTATCACCTTTGTTCATTTCACACACCTCAAACGAGTGGGGTGGGGGAAATAATCATGTGAGTATTTCACCCTCTCAACAACTCACATACTAGACACATAATGGTATATGAAAAAATAAGGATAAATAATAACTAATAAATAGGTTCAGAATCAGAATTGGGCCTAAATCAGTGTAGGACATAAGTGCCGAATATAGATAGGAACAATGTACGCTAGTGTCCTACCTGGGAATTCCTATCATGGGGCATAAATACCTATAATACATAATCAGAAGGTTCTTAGTGACAACATTTTCTAATTTCTAAAAAAACATTCTCGATTACAAGTTACTATTGAGAACAATAGGAACAAAATCAGTGGTATGTTACACACTTTGTGCAATGGAACTAATTACTTCATATGGATCAGTGATTAGTTTCTATTGTATTTGTGACCATATATAGTGATGATTATCCATAGGTAAGTGTTAAGTTTTGGAGGGAAAATATAACAAACAACTCTGCCAATACTATTCCCTTGGTGGTAGGATGCTCAAATCCATATTTTAACAATATGACACTCAAATCCATAGTTTAGTGACATGATGCTCAAATCCGTAATTTGGTGACAAGACACCCAAATAATTAGTACTATTCCAACCATCTCCATCACACCAAACATATAGGAATAATTCTATATCTTCTCTCATGACACATAGGTGTATTCTATCCTTGATTCACTTTATTTTCAATACACATTTCTATATTGACATTTACTAAAATAAATTTCAATTTCATTTATCGTAAGCATTGACTACACTTATTTTATTTTATAGTCCTGACCTTATTCTGATAAAAGGGAAACACACCAATGGAACATAGAACAATCTCAAGCAAAAGATGCTTCAAAAAAGGAAATATCCACAGAACACACACATACATCACTTCTACTACACATGTAAATGTCACCCCTAGGATCCTTATTGTCTTCTATATTTCACGATACACACTTCACACTATCCATTCTACGTAATATAAAACACATTATTCATTTGGAACACTATAAGTTACAACTCACGTCGACTCTCCACAAGGTATTATCTTCTTATCTACTTTATGTTATCGAATATTCACTCACTAGCATAAAGTGTGGGAAAATGTAGTAAAAAAATCACACACTTTCTACATAAATCAAAACCTATAAGTATGTCATTATATGCATGATTCCTAAAGTGAGAAGAATAGACATTAAAAACACTTGTTTTACTCTTTCATTTCTTTTATCTTTCCCACTCTTATTATTTGCTTTTCTAGATTGATCACTTTAATGTTGGAGACTAGACGAAATGTGACCCAACTTTGTATTGACTGTTATATCTTATGAGCATCATGGAACTACCACCCATTAGTGATATGAGCGCACCATGTGCTACTATCCCCTTTGGGTGCTTATGTCATTTTCCCTCCTTTTCATTGTTTTCAAATGCCACATTATTTGGTAGCTCTTCTAAGATCTTTATTATTACTTTGGGTCAGTCTTTCTTGTTTTTATGATGAAATTCAAACAAGGGAGTCATATATATACATGAATTAATTATTATTATTAGGGGCTAGATAATTAGGGCTAATACTTACTATTTACTAATGGGGCAAGAAACATCATTCAAAATTGCATTTGGGTTGCATGATTCATTGCATATGATGTGCTATTTCTAAATTCCATCTCACACATTCATCTTGGGGGCAAAATAGTTTTAGTCCACTATCTTGGTGCGGATGGCACAATGGAAACCTAGTTTCAAGGGACACAATTCAAATCACACACATAAGAACTGCATAAACTATGAAATGTAATGTAGTGCTCATTGAGACTCACATTAGGGTGACCTATGAGGTCAATCTGACTCAAACATATGCATTATTTATTCCATATAATGTTTTCTTAAGCTTTTTACAAGTAGATAGGGTTTGTTTTGTAAGTACATATATGACACAATAACCCTACATCAAAGTTGATGTGACAAAAAGTGAAAGGAAGAAAATATTGATAGAACCTAAAAAGAGAAAAAGCAGAGAATCTATTCGGACACTATCGCCCATAGCAGGCACTAGTTCCCACGACGGTTCTGTCTGAAGAAGTTCTAGACTCCAATTTATCATACAGATCCTGCACAGTCTAGATCCATCCTTCTCATCCTATTTCCAACCTATAATCAGTGTAGATCTACTAATAGAAGCTAATTCATTCTTATCTCCTATCTTGCACACTTGTGTGTACTTTACATGATAGATATTGCTTGTTATTTCTATATTCATTTAATCTTCATCCTCTGATAAAGATTTTTTTTTAAATTAGTATATTTGTGTGCCCTTTGGAATATTTCTCTCTAAAGTTAGTCTCGACCACTTTTTTAGTGTTGTAACAACATATACCAAATAGGAAGCCATGGTGAAATTATTTTTCTCTTTGATGTTGATCAATTGAGAATGCAAATTATCGTTGATAATCTGACACCAATATATTTTTTGGGATCCCTCGGTGGCTATCAACATGAAATAAGACATCCACATATGAACCTCCATTTGTGATGCTTCTCCCATGAGTAAGTTGAGTAGAAAAATGCAATTAGAGATCTCTTCAATGAACTCAAAGCGAGATAGAGACTTTGGTAGATGAGAAAGCTTGTGTGGAGTCTTAATTTAGTTCCCTATTGTAATTCTTTACAAACATGACACCTTTATTTCCCACTCGAGAAATGCATCCTCCTTTGTTAGGGTTATAATGTTCTTAGGTATTGGAATCCAAAGGCATCTCAGGATTACTTTAGGGGATAACATGAAAATGATGGATCCGACATCACCAATGTTGGTTTGGATTTCAACTTCATAATTCTTGACACATGAGATAATGAAGTACATATATTGAACATCCAAGGAAAACTTGATAGATAGGTAGAATCCATTATGGAAGACCTTATCAGCTAGGATAGTATGAGTTCCTTCCTCCATCCCCCGCCTCAAATCATCGAATTCCATAGGCTCCATGTTTTTATTTTCAATGTTCAAATACTAAGACCCCCCAAAATTGAAATGGGATCGTATCTGGTGTAATCTAACTTCATTGTGTAATTTTATTATTTCAAGGGCCTTGGAATGATGGTGGAATCCAATGGTGTAATTAAAACAAGATTCTAAGACAGTTTTTGAAAATTCAAAATTTTGAGTAGTTTTTAATGGTTTTAGTAGCTAAATTCATGTTTAAGCCATTAAAGGTAAAAGTAAAATCCAAATTAGACATGAATTAATTCATTGGAAAGTTATTCCCAATATATATGCTCTTAATTTTATGAGGATCTCTTGTCGAATTTGACGGGAAATGGAGAAACAAATTCTGGCTGAGAAGAAATCTTGGAAAATGGGTTTAATGGAGGATATGCAAAAGATACTTAGTTCTTTGTTTCAGGAGAAATACTCATCCAAAGGGATTATTTTTTTTATTTTTTTATATAGGTATTAAGGAGGGTAATTAATTCTCCAAATTTGGCAAAGATATCTCTCAGTGTCTGAGAGAAAAAGTCAAAACAATTTTGGTGTATATGGTGTTTCTTGAGTGGTTTCATTCACAACTCAAGAATTAATTCATCATAACACGTGTTTGATATATCCAAATGGAGGTTTTGGTGAGGGTATCTTGTTGAAATGTTTTTAGAGGTTTCCTCCATGTAGATTTTGCACAATCATCAACACAAATTTGGGTGGTTTTAGTAAAACAAGCTTAGGACAACTAAGAATTTCATTAGATCATAGAAAATAAGATATCAACCATAGAAAACTATCTTATAATTAATGTAAACATGATTTTAAGAGGATTGTGTGGTTAAATTTTGAGAGGGATTTAACCATGTTTCTCGATAATCTAGGTCACAATGGTGGTTTTGGTGGGCATGAAAGGTGAAAAATAAAATTTTAAGTGGTTATGAATGCTGCACCTTTTCTTTTCATGTTATTTATTTTGGAGGGAAGTGGAAATTTGAATGTTATTTGAACATGTTGGTGGAGAATGAAATTTGCAAATGCAAAGTTTTTTTTCCACCAAGTTTGCAATCAACCCCTCAAAAATATGCCTCAATAAGAAAAGGGTGAAATTTTTGGGTGAAATTGCATCTCCAAAGTGTGACCAGGAAAACTTAGGTGTCAAGTGTGCCTATGGTGGAGATAGTGGGGCCCACATGCAAAATTTCCTTCATTTTTCCTATTCCTTCATTATTTTTTACTTGTTTTTAGCCAACCAATAAGAATGGGACATACTTTTTCAAGTGGAGATGAAAAGTGGAGAATGCAAAGTGTATTTCACCTCCAAAAGGCCACCAAGATCCCAAAGTGGGCTAGTGTTGATGATGACATCATCATGTTAATGAAAAATTAGACCACAGAGTGCACTTTTCACCACATAGTCTAAAATTAACCTTTTCAAGTTGTATACTATATGATTTTGATTGGAAATAGGAAAAATAATCTACTGAGAGCATTTATAAACCTTGAAAATGATGTTATCATGAATCTTTGGTCAACTCACTAGTTTTTCCTAGGAAGGTTTTCCAGTGAGTGGAGCTTCTGGAGGAGTTTGAAACAAGTATGAGCTGAACCATCACTTGGGTCATGATGGGGGTTCAATGTGCTCTAAAATTTCCATTTATTAGGATACGAAATATGCTTGAGGTTCCTAAAACCTCCAGTGCAAATTCATTATCTAGAAAGGCCATCATGTTATAATGTTGGGAAGGTTTCTTCTTTTTATGTCCCAAAAACTTTATCTTACACATTCCATTATGTAGTAGACTCCATAAAATTTTGAATGACTGATATTTGAGCTCCCAAAACCACATGGAGTTCTTGAAACCTTTCCTAGAATTTGAACCTTCAATAATGCACATACACTCATTTTCCCCAAAAAATGCGTAGCGAGAAAGCTTTCCCAAGGCCATTCCATATCTTACAAAATCTCTCCTAAACCACACTATCACAGAGAAAACTCCAAGACATTTTTGTTGAATACAATATAAGATTCTGAAATACTTTGAGGCTCCCAAAACCTTTCCCTAAAGTTGGCCTTTGAAAAGAGGCAATTTGGTAATTTTGACTAAAAAAGAGGATTTTTTTTGTGGTTATCAAGTAAAATGCAGTGAAATTTTACACGTAAAAAATGTTCTCATACTCAGAGACTTGACTTGCTTTGGGATGAAATAAAAATGAGGCAAGAAGGAACACTAGAATGTCACAAGCTTTGGTAGAATAGTTCCTTTTCCATTGAGCAATAGAGTCTCAGATGGGATGTGGAATACAAATATATGAACACAAAAACAAGGAAAGAAACATACCACACAATAAGAAAGGGAAAACACGTGACAAGGAAAGGGAAACACACTACATAAAAAACCTAAATCACCTATGGTACATGAGGGGGACAACCTGATTTAATTTCTTGTACAATTTCAAATATTTCCCACTGAAGGAAAATACCATGGGTGTGTTATCTAAGTAGGAAAATTAAAATGTATTATCACCATAGAAGTTACTGATCTTGAATGGCACTGGCCATAGAGAATAAAATTTCCCATAGTTGCTTTTTGGTTCTCTTCTCTTATCCCAGAGTAGGATAAGATATCTAATTTGAAATACATATTCCTACGTTTTCTTATCAAAACTCATCTTAAGCCGCATTTGGTCTTCTTTGAATCTATCTTCCACCATGACTCTTTATTCATTGAGATTTTCTAGGTACAATATCCTCTTGTCCAATGAGTCATGAAAGTGACCATCTTTAACTGCATTTACTAACCGTAAGTCTAATAGCTCAACTAATATGGGAACTTATGCTTCAATACCTTAGAGAAACTAAAAAGGTGACATCCATATTGCCTTATTGGTTATGACCCGATCAGCCCACAATGCGTTGTAAAAATTCTTATGCCACCAACTTACAAATGATTGTTACAATTTTCTTATTACTGGACTCATCCTGATCATTATCTTGGAGGTGATAATTAGATGAGTGGGATAGAGATATGCCGTGTTCATAAAAAAATTAGTGACTTCCATGGAAGAAAAATAGGTAGCATTGTCAGTAACAATATTTTGTGGAACACCAAAGTGCAATATGATGTTCTCCTTGAAATTTTTTGATACTGTTTAAATGTTTGCATGGTTGACTGGGATAGCCTCAACCCATTTGGGGAAGTAATTTTTTAGTTGTTAGCACATAGGAGTGTCCCATACTATAATGTCAATTGAGTGCACCTAAAAATTATAGACCCACTGCCGAAATGGATATTCAATAACCACATGTTTGAGAGGTAGCGCGACTAGTTGAGATCTACCAAAAAATTTCTGACACAGTTTGCATTTAACTACTAAATTTTGAGCATCCTAGAATAGAGTAGGCTAGTAATATCTTCCTCTCATGATCTTGTGATCTGTGACCAAGGATGAGAAGTTTCTTCCAAAATATTGGTCATGATATGCCTTGAGTAAATTTTCCAGTTGCTCTTTGTCAACACACCATAAGAAATAACTATCCAATCCTCTATTGTATAATACATGGTTCTAGACCATGAATTTTTTTCTCTTATCTTGAGTGTTCTCTATTTCTTCTCATTTAGGTGTAGTTTATAGTCACCATATGTCAATAAATAAGCAGTGTCAAAATACCATTCAGAGGAAGTGCTTACAAATTGGACTTTAGGAAATTATTTCTCTGGGATTTTATCCTTTAAACCTATATCTACATCTTCTCTTGAATCTATAGTGTATTCAACAATGAGTTAGCACAAGTCTTTCCCTCTTACAAGATTTTTTAGGTCAATCTCGAGATCATACTCTTGAACCTTGGAAATCCAATTGTCTCTCTTAGACCCAAACTCTTGCTGAGTAAGTACTGATTTTACTGCAGTATCAAGAACAAACACTATTGTATGTGAATTTAAGATATATCACTTGAAATTTTTAAAGTATGTGACAACCGTGAAGGCATGTTTCTCTACAACTAAGTATTTCAACTCATGGTTCTTTGATGGGCATATTATGTAGGTTATAGGAGATTCAAATCCCTCAAAATTTTGACCTAGAATATCAGAAAAAGCATGTTCCAAGGCATGATAGTAGATTCTGAAATATTTATCAAAGTTTGGACATACCAATGTGGGAGCACAAGCAATAGCCTTCTTGATGTTTTCAAAAGAGATCTTACCTTATTTTTTCTAGCTAAATCTCCCTTGATGATTCATCATAATGGTGATATGTTTGGTCACCTCCTCGAAGTCAGGAACAAAATTACAAAGAATATTCACCTTACCAAATAAGGAATGCACTCCAAGTTTTCTTGTAGGTAAAGATATATTTTGAATTACTTCGACTCATTTGGGATCAATATTGGTTCCTTCCTTGTTCATGATGTGTTTAAGGAGTTTCTCTTTTGTTACTCTAAAAACTAACTTCTTGGGATTCAAAGAGATACCATGTGTCTTGCATCTGATGAAAACCTGTTCAAGATGTTGTAAATCATCCCGTCACCTCTTTTAATACACTGTGAGGTCATCAAGGTATGTTACTATGTATTTGTTCTTGTGATATTTGAAAGCCAAACCCATAGCTATTTGAAAAGTATCCCATACATTGATAAATCCAAACAGAATACACTTGGCAACGAACATTCCCCATAGAGTAGTAAATGCAGTCTCGTGTTGAGCTTCTTGCACTGCCTTAATTTTATTGTACCCAAAAATCCATCAAGGATGGAAATAATTTACGAACCAGCTAAAACTTGTAGGATTTGATCCATGATTGGTAGAGGGTAATTGTATTTTAGAGAAGCTTGGTTCAAATTTATGAAATTAACAAAAATTCTTATTTCACCACTCTTTTTGTGAACCAGAATAATGTTTTCTACCTAAGTGGAGTTGTGAATAGGTAAAATGATATGGACATTTATAATTTTGAGTACTTCTTCCTTGATAGTACCGAATATCTTGGGGTTGTATTGCCTTTGTTTTTGTTTAAAAGGTTCGAATCCTTGTTTAAGAGGAATGACATGCTATATTTAGTTGAGCCTGATAGTTTGTAGCTCTTCATATGAATAGGCTAGCACATTTGAGTAATTATTCAAGAGTGAAAAAATTTCCCTACATTGTTTTTGGGAGAACCACTTGTTGATATTTACCATACTGGATTGTTCCACTATTCCAATGTTAATCTTCTCATACTCCATAGAGATCATAGAAGACTTCTCAACTCTAGCCTTCACAAACCTATCATGATTTTTGAAAACATATTCTAGAGATATGAGGCCTTCAGGAATCTTGTTACCTTTTAGTCCAATGAAACCATCATCATCTACTCCTTCAATTTCACCTTTTCCATTTCTTGAAGTTTATTCCCTATGTGGAGCATCAGTTCCCTCATAGTAGTGGTTGTTGAAATTGTATTTCTAATCTAAGAAAGAAAAAATGTTCTTGTCATCATTGAATACTTTTCAGTTCATTGTGTTATCTACCAAACTTGGTTTTTGTTGTCATACATTTTTTCTATCCAAAAAATTTCAACTTTTAAGCATGATAATCAAGTCGATAATGTAAAATTTGCTTTAAAATATCCTTTGATCCCTCTCCTAGCCAAATTTTATTCCATGTCTTGATAATAAAAACATTTTAATTCCTCCCATATGTTGAAAAATCATGTGCAGGTGTTTAAAATTATGTGAGAAGATCAACTATTCCATTCAACAAAGTGTAATTGAAGACTAGTTCTCCAATAGGTCTAGAAAGGCCAATTGTGGCCATTTCAAGGCAAGTGTGCATCCTTAGGTAAGGTTTCAAAATTTCATAATCATATAGAGGTGGTATTGGAGAGAAAATAAGGTGTTGGAAGTGGTTTATGAAAAATTAGGGAAGATTTGGAGGTTTAGGGACAGTCTATACAAGAGCGGGTTTTTCAAGTGTAAGGAATAAATGGTCTAGATATCAACCTGAACTTAAACGACTAATTACGAGAGATCCATAAGGATTTATAAGGAAAAAAATAGGTATTGGAAATATGATATATTCCTCTTCATGGTGGAAACATCAATTTTTTTCCAATACCTAAGCACTTTTTTAGGCAGTTCAATTTTTGTAGGCACACCCTACTGTCCTAAAGACAAAGGAGGATTGTTTTGGAGTTTTAGGAATAGTTTGGTTCTAAAATATGTTCCATTGATCTTTTAAGGTTCATTGGAGTCATAATAATATAAATTTTCACCTGAAAAGACCCTTCTAAGCTCTAAGAATGTGGTTTTCAAGTTTCCTCTAGTGCAAGGTATGTTGATCCCAAACTTAGTCATATTTTTAAGTGCCACATGTAAAGTTTTCACTTCTTCCACCCATTTTTGTCCCTATTTTGCATTTTGTTGGTGCAATTTCTGGGTTTGCACACTTTGCTTTGATTTTCCATGCTCCATTTTTGCTCCAAAACGTCTTTTTTGGCTCGGACTGGTGGTCTGTAACTCGTTTTACCCGGTCAAATGCCTTTGATATGCTCATAATGTTGTTATTCTCCCCTATATTGAAAGAAAAATCCAAGTTTCCCCTTTATTGTGCCCTAATTTTTCATTTGCATGGGCTGTGTCATTTTTTCCGTTGCCCAAATCATGCAAAAACTCGAAATGGAGGGAATCCAAGTCATTTGTTGCTAAAATCCTAATCCCCAAGCCTAAATCAATGTCAAAACATGATTCACTTGATCTAAGATGGACTAAATCCGCCTCCTTGTGAAAAAATCCGATTTTCGGGGCATTCCAGGCATTTTTTATGTTTTGACGAGTAAACGGGTGTCACCTTCCCGTCAAAATTATCTTTATGACATATTGCTAACGTGGCAGGCTCCTATTGGCCCGAGTGTGTGCAGAAGAATGTTATAACTTGTCAAATTTTCAAATTTTAGAGAAGGGAAAATTTTGCTCCGCGGCCCCGCATTTGACTAGTGTGCCTACGTGGCACGATTTGATTGGTCAGATGGAGCGGCAGGTGGTAGAGGTCACTTAGAACTTTTCTTCATTTTTGAAAAAGTTGTCAATGTTAAATTTTGCTTCGAAGGCCCGCAGCGAATGGCATGATGACACGTGGCACAGGAAGGTCAGGCGGATGGCGAAGGACATGGGAAAATTTTGATGTCTTTTGGCTCAGGGTGTCAGGGGAAAAATTTGGCCCGCGCGCCCGTGCCCAATGGGAAGGTGACACGTGGCACGGGAGGATCAAGCAGGCGGCGGTGGAATTGAAAAATTTTCAAATTTTTGCTCAAAATATCATGGAAAATTTCAACCCGAAGGCCCGCGCCTAGTGGAAGTGGGCACGTGTCCAGGTAGGTCACCCTGGAAGGCGGGGACTTGGAAGAGTTTGAAAAATTTTGGCTTCAAAATATTAGAGAAACGATTCGGCCCGAAAGCCCGTGCCCAATAGGATGGTGACACGCGTCCACGAGAGTCAGTATGGACAGGGGGATAGTTGGAATTTTTTTGAAGTTTTTGGCTTAAAAATGCCAAAGGAAACATTTCGACCTAGAGGCCCGCATCAAATAGCAAAATGACACGCGAGCATGGGGATGAATTGGAGGGGCGGAAGTTTTAAATTTTTTGAAGTTTTTAACTTCAAAATGCCAAAATTAAATGTTCTGCTCGAAGGCCCGCTACCAGTAGGATGGCGACACGTGTCTGGGAGGAGAAATGGGAATGGAGGCTGAAGAAAACTTTTGGGACTTTTTACCCTTGATGTAAAAGGTAAAAAATGAAGAATAGGCCCACGTCCAATGAAAATAGGACACGTGTCCTAAATTTGGCGGAGGTTTGGAGCGTGGAGAGGAAGTTGAAAATTTTGCAAAATTTTGGCAAAAAATCTCAAGGTGAAAAATAAACCTGCGGAAAATTTGGAGGGTTAGCTCCACATCCAATAGGACAGAGACACGTGGCACATTTCAAAAGTTAAAAAGGAAAGCTCGGGCCCGCATGAAGTTTTGATGCTCATGGAGGAATGAGGGAAGAATTGGAAGGGTCGGCTTTGCAATGAATGGGAGACTGCCATGTGGCAGAAGCGACAGCGGGCGTGGAGCATTTTGAGGAAATTTTCCTTTTCTCAAAAAAGTGGCAAAATGCATCAAATTGGCCCGTGGTTTTGGTGAAGGCCCACAAGAGGACACGTGGCGCATCCAGGGGCTCGCAGGGAAAATTTTCAAAATTTTCTCGTGGTTAGAAAAAGTTCAAAAGACATTTTTTAAGGTTGGAGGCCCGATCCAATGGTGTTTGGACACGTGTCCCACCTCATCCAAAGGGAAAAAGAGGTATTTTTGAGGGAATATTCAAGATTTGATCTGACATGTGGAGGGTAGAGATTTAAAGTTGATTTTAATCAATGGCAGCTAGGCATTTTTGTTTTTTGGGCACCATTGAGCTCCAAGAAGTGTGGAATCGTCATTTTTGCACCAAATCACATGAAATTTTATATGAATCTGCATCCCTTCGGCCTTCTGAACATAATGGCATCATTTATTTGAGCTGATTCGGTGCCCTATAGTGTTTCTCATGAGATATTTTTCTCAGCCCGTGAAAAACACATGAAAGGTAAAAAATGATGAAAAGTTGCAGAGTTAAAAATGATGAGAGAAAAGGGTGAAAAATGATTACAAATGCATGCTGGCATGGTGGAATGCCAAAAACATGACCCTGGGATGGATAAGGATCTGAGTTCATGCAATATTTTAAAATATTTGTGCATCTCTGGCATTTGGCAAGCTGTTTCACAGTATTATATCATTTTTCATCAAATGGATAGGGTTTTGTGACAAATTTGATCCCTTAGGCATATTCTTTGCTTGGGATGCAAGGCTCCAAGCTAGCAGAGGGTATATGATGTAGTTTGGAAGCATTTTTGTAGGTCTGTTGAGAATTTTGGAAGAAAGAGAGAAGAAATTTCACAGGAAAAAAATGGAAGAAGTCCATTTCCTTTTGGAGAAACTACCTGAGAGCCATTTTTTATTCCAGTTTGCATCAAATGTTCATCATATTGAGTTGGTTTTAGCTGTAAAGCCATCAACAAGCTTTGATATTGTTTAAATATTATTCCCTTGCTAATATATTTGATCAAATTCTTGGATTAACTAGTTTTATCTCTTGGCAAAGCTTGCATACACTTGTATTTCAGCATGTTTTCAATTTGTGTTTCATGCTCATGTTGTAATCTTGTATTTTGGATCTTTATTGGTCATACATGGTCTCATTTCTTGTAGAGGGTTTGAAGGCATCTGTAATCTCCCATTCAGAAGAGCATTCATTTGAGTGGAGATAAACAGCTTTAAATTAATCTTACCTTCCTTTTAAATTGAGGGTGTTTGTAAACCTTTGGGTGTACCTTAGGACATGATCTAACAAGGGTTTTCTGAATGCTTTATTGATATTTTGCTTCAAGCCTTTGTGGCAGGCTATCAAATTTTGTATGGAATAGTGCAGATGTGGGCATCCATATTTGCAGACATCCTGGTTGAAAAAGCGCTTCAATTTCATTGAAATATCTCTGTTGTTTAGGTGTTGTAATTCTTTTGCAAGGTTTCCCAAAAATGGTGATGACTCCTAACTACTCTTGTCCCAACATCTCTCATCACAAAACACAAGAATTTCATTTTAAACTAACTCATCGTATCTACAATACCCCTGCATCTGCATTATGTGTCCACAAAAGAATTTGATCCTTTCACAAAAATGCACAAAGTTGATCAGGGTTTTATCATGTCTTTAGTAGCTCTAGCTTTGTTTTGAAAACATTTGCATCATTTATTAGTGACAACTCCTTTGAGTCTGGATAATGGATATTTGATCATGTTTTCACAAATCCTTCTCCACATCATACACAAAATACAAGGATATCTCCATCTCCTTACCTTATAGGGGCTGCAATATAGGTTCTCTTGCCTTGGTTGATAGGCACAACCTAGAATAGTGAGGGTTAGATCAAAACCCTTATGAAGGTGCTATCCACTCCCTCACTTATTGAATGCAAACAAGTAAATAGGTGTGATCCCCAGCTAGAAATTACATGCAAAACATCTATCTGTCCTTGAGTATCTTGTGTAGATTCATGATGCTGTTTAAGTTGTGAAGGAGATTAAATCTGGATACCAACACTTGAGTAGCACCGTTGCCGGGGAATTCTTGCAATTTCTTGCTGGTTTTGAAGCATTTAAGAGGTTTGAGCATTTGTGTGATTAAGTATTTGAGTTGTTACACTCTTGAGATATCATTTCATACTTCAGATCTGCATGCTTTGGGCAAAAAGGATTTCAAGCTCAGCCTACTCTTCTCATTTACTAGTAGTTTATATGATTTGGATGCATTGTTTTTGGTTGGATTAAAAGGAAGAAGATCTAAATTGTAAACCCTTGCAAAGTTTTCAGTCATAGCATACATTTGACAGAATATTTTTAGTACTTTCTTGCACAACTAAAGTGGAAATCCTTAGTGGTGACTCCATGCTATTGGGATTTTGAAATGCTAGTTGTCTAACACATTTTGTCATTTGAAATTTGTTGTTTAAATTTTTCAAGTTGGAGGGAAGGAGATCCCTCTTCACCAAGGACTCTTCTAAGAAGTTGCTCACTGAATCAAGAAGCTCAGAACTAGAAGGAAGAAGAGTGTGGAAAGTGGTTGGTGACTTGGTTGCAAGGAAAGAAATCCCCATAGTTGAATTTGAAGGAGAGTAGCTTGTCATTGAAGATTATAATTCCTCTTCAAGTAGATCTGATTCAAGAAATCTTCTTGTTGATTTTCATTCTCCATCAAGTGAGGGGACCTTCTTGTGTATTTAAAAAACTTGCTCCTAAATCTTCTCCTATGGTTTTCTAAGTTTGCTAAAGTTTATCAAGAGAGAGAGCCTTTAGAGGGTTTATCATTCTAAAGATCATTCATCTTTTCCAATCAGACCCATTATTACTCCTCATCAGTGTGTTTCATCTCCAAGATCACCCCCAAAAAACAATATGGCTCAACCTAGACCTCCATTTGTTGTAAACACCTTTGGTCCTATAAATTTTGGAGGAATGGATGGTTATCCAAATGCTATCCCATAGGATGTGAGAAATAGGTTACCAAAATTCCAAGGTAACAATTCCATTACCGGTGATCAGCACCTCAAATTATTTGTTAACATGATGGAAGACTTTGAGATAGAATTCGAGGATGTGTATATCAATTTATTTATGCATACACTTGAGGAAGATGCAAGAGATTGGTATAAAGCTCTGTTTGATAACTCTATTGATTCATGGACTGAGATGAGTAATGCATTCAAATTACAATATGGAGACAAAACAGATCTAAGGTTCCTTCTATCCGAGTTTGAGAACATCAAGAATAACTCGAATGAGACTGTTCATAATTTCAATAAAATGTTTAATAAGACATTGAGAAGGCTGCCTGTAATTTTGAGGCCTTGTGATGAATCTTGCTTGATCAAATATGTAGATGCATTTGATAAAAAGGCAGCCTATTACTTGAGAAACAAAAATCCTACAAACTTGAGACAAGCTTTCACTATGGCACTTCAAATTGAAAATAATATTAAGGTTATTGGTAAACCACTTAAGAGGGATGGTGTGAAGCTGATAAACCCTTAAAAGCCTCAAGATAGAAAGGGTTCTGATTTGGAAGATGTTGTCAAGACTTTGGCAGGGGTTGTCAAAGAAATTTCCTACAAATTGGCCTGGGTTGAGAAAGGAATTGGGTAAAGTTCACAAGGACAACAAAAAAACTCAAAACCATGATAGATTTGGTAATCATCCTAGGGGTGATCAAAGACAAGATGATAGAGGTAAAGGGCCTGTTGGATCTGTAAATAAACAACCCCAAGCATGTGAAAATAGAGTGGTGCCTGACCCTCTGACTGTAAGAGTTGTTGTTATTCAAGAAGTTGCTGATATGGATTGGTGTGACAGATGTTTTCTTCCTCATCCGCCATGTGAAATAGACCAACAAGATATTGATGATGATAATGAGAATGAAATGGATGATGACATTTGTATGATGGGCAGCTCTTCAGGCTCACAGCAAGCAGCAACAATAACAGATGTGATAAGTGCAGGGATTGCTACAACCTTTTGGGATTGCATAAAGAGGGTACCATTTCTTTCTCTTCCTCAAACTCATGATGTAGATGTAGTTTAGGCCTTTGAAATTCCTAATAATAAATTTGAATATCTAAGGGCTTTAATGATCAAGAAGTATGACGGTGGTATTCCTTCGGAGGAAGATAGACAATTGTTAATGAATGTTGTGGTTGGTCAAGAAAAAGAGTACAATACTAGAAGTAAAGTTGTTAGAGGAGCTAATCCTCAAGCCAAGCCAAAGACACCCTTGCTCACAAGCATTCCCAAAGATAATCCTAAAAGAGAAACAATTGCTAAGAACCATACTGTCCCATGCAAAAATATCAGTCCTCTTCATGCCTAGGCTACCAAGAATGCTTCTCCATCTGATGAACTGCTTGTTTCTCGTCCAATGTTGTTTTACCGAAGAATGTTCCATATGATATAGCATGTGTTTTGAGCCAAATTAAAGTGAGTGTTCCCATCATTGAGTTGATTAGAATACCTGAGCATAAGAAAAGAGATTTTGAATACTTGGGATTAAAAGAAGAAAATATTATACCAAACAGAAATGTGAATGTTGTCTGAGAATCCTCTTCAAAGCATTGCTGGCCCTGAAACACCACCATGAATAGAAGATCTTGGAGAGGAACCTGAAATATATTTGGAGACATCCTTGGTTGATTCCCAATTGAATGTTGATCTATTCTTCACAACTTTGCTCATAAAAGGTAGGTTGCTTCACAATTGCACGTTTGATTCTGACGCATCATGTAATGTTATGCCTCTAGAAGTTATGAATGAGTTGGATATCAAAGTGATAGCAGCATATGGGAAGTGTACAGCCATGGATTCAAGGGAAGTTTCATTTGTTGGATGTGTGATGGGTTTAGTGGTATAACTTGCAGCCTATCCGGATAAGAATTTAAAACTTGATGTTGTAATTGTTGACTGCCTTACCAAATGGGGTATTTTTTTTCAAGGAAGTGGGCTTCAGGTGTTGGTGGTAGTGTTCAAATGGACATGTCCTATGCCACCATTCCCATTGAGGGCAGCCTTGTCAAACTCTATGGTGAAAAGAAGATGTTACACTTGATTGAAGATCCCAACAAGGCTTCTTATGAGGTGTTGTTTGCTGATGTAGATGTTGAAAATTTCATTGGTTTTGTTGATGGAAAAGAGAACAACATGGACAAATCAGAGTGCCTTGGTATGGTAGGTTCTCCATGGACATTACTATTTGATGGAGCTTGCTCCAAATTTGGCAATGGTGTTGGTATAGTGTTGGTTTCCCCTAGTTTAGAAGAGTTTCCTTTTTCCTTCAACCTCAATTTTGAATGTACTAACAACATTGCTAAGTATGAGGCATTATTATTGGGATTAAGGATTGCATGGAAGTATGGAGTGAAAGATATTGTTTCCAGGGGGGACTCAAAGCTGGTTGTCAAGCAACTAAGAAAGTTGTATGCTACAAAAAATTAGTGTATGAAACAATATAAACATGATGTTTGGGACTTGATTGAAATGTTTGATTCCTTTAACATTGTTTACCATGATAGAAGTCTTAATAATGCTGCTGATCAGTTGGCTGTTCTGGGTTCTAGATTTGACAATTGCACCGTTTCACCTTTTTGTGAATATAACATTGAAGTGCTAACAAGGCCAGCTGTCCCGGATAATGTGAAACATTGGCAGATTTTTGATGATGATGCACAAGTCTTGAGATTCTTACAATGCCAAGGTGAGTTTGCTGGTCAACATATATATTGGGAACCAATGGTATGCATGAATGAAGGTAAAGAAACTTTGTTTGACAAGGATATTATACAATTGAAAACAAATACCATTCCTAAGGGTCTTGTTGCACTTGAATCCAATTTTAGCAATGCTGATTGCATCGTTAATAGAAAGGTGTCTTTTTCAAGGGATGTGGAAGAGCATAACTTGGGAACTAAAGACAAACCAAGGAAGATTTGGTTGGGCAGTCATCTCAGCAAAGAAGAGAAACAGTCTTATGCCCAACTTTCAAAGAAATATCAAGACTGCCTTGCTTGGTCTTATTCAGAGCTGAAAGCATATAGAGAAGATTTATTTCAGCATGAGATTCCCCTTGAGGCCAAGACTAAGCTATTTAGACAAAAACAAAGGCCTATTAACCCACTACTTTCCATGAAAATGCAAGAAGAGTTGAAGAAATTGAGAGATGGTGGCATCATTCAGCCTACTAGATACTCTTCTTGGGTTGCCAAGCTTGTGCCAGTTAGGAAAAAGAATGGTGATATCAGACTTTATGTGGATTTTAGGAATCTAAACAAATCATCTATGAAGGAAAACTACCCATTGCCAAACATGGAGAATATGTTACAGCTTGTAACAGGGTCATAAATGCTTTTTACTTTGGATGGTTTCTCCGGATACAATCAAGTAGTTGTCAAAGAATTAGAAAGACTTAAGAAAACCTTCATTACTCCTTGGGGGACTTATATTTTTGTAAGGATGCCTTATAGATTGATGAATGCTGGTGCTACTTTTTAAAGGGAAATGGATGTTGCCTTTTCTAGTTATCAATGAGTTTATTGTAGTTTACTAAGATGATGTGACTGTTTTTTCAATACAGTGAGCAGACCATTTATAGCTCCTAGAAAAGATTCTGATTAGATGTAGAGAGTATGTCATTTCCCTTAATACAAAGAAGTGTCATTTTGGCATGCAAAAGGCCAAGTTGTTGGGACATATTTGTGTCCAAAGAAGGTGTTATGATAGACCCTGAGAGAGTGGAAGTAATCAGCAAAGTGCCCATTCCAAGAACCAAGAAAGGTATCAATCTTTCTTTGGCCAAATCAATTTCATTAGAAGGTTTGTTTCTAATTTTTCTGAGCTAACTCTTCCAATCAGAAGCATGCTAAGAAAGGATCAAGTTATCAAGTGGGAGGAGGCTGCCATTCAAGCTTTTGAAGGAATAAAAGATGCACTTGAGCATGCACCTATTTTGGTAGCTCCAAACTATAAGAGGCCTTTCCAAATCTTTTATTTTGCCTTTGAGTTCACTATTGCTTCAGTTTTGTTGCAAAAGGATGAGAATGGAGCTAAGAGGCCTATTTCCTTCTTTAGCAAGGCTTTATAAGTAGCTGAGTTGAAGTATACAATCATGGAAAAATAGGCATTTGCACTGGTAAAAGCAACAAAGATTTTCATGCCCTATATATTGAGTTCAAAAGTTTGTTGCTTATGTTCCCCACACCATGGTTAAAGACATATTATCATACATGGAGATATCAAGCAAGAGGTGTAGATGGGTCAATAAATTACAAGAGTATGATATGAATATCTGAACCATAAAGCTAGTAAGAGGTTTAGGTCTTGCCAAGCTCATGGCTGAGAGTAATTTGGAAAATGTAGAAGTGAATAAGTTAGAGGAAGAAAGGGAAGACCTTGTTGAAAAATTGATGAGGTCTGAGTGGTAGAAATATTTTATCTTCTATCTCAGACATCTATGCTATCCTAGTCACTTGAATAAAAATAAGAAAAGAGCCCTCAAGCTGGCTTCTCAAAATATATCATAATAGACCTTGGACTGGCCTGGAAGAACCCTGAAGGTGTCCTCTTGAAATGTATAACTGAAGATGAAGCTCCCAAGTTTATTGCTGATTTCCATGGGGGAGTTTGTGGAGGAAATTTTTCTGGTAGGGTGACAACACATAAGATTTTGAGGGCTGGTTATTAGTGTCTAACTCTTTTTAAAGATGCAACCCAACTAGTTAGAAAGTGTGATAGTTGTCAACGTTTCTTCAGAAGACTGAAAGCTTTAGGATCCCTTCCTTTACAGCCTGTATGTTGGTCTGAAAATCTGTCGCGTGGACAGATCTATGGATAGACGAGCCAACAGTGTGCAAGGCTTAGCCCCTCTTTGAGACAGCAAACCGAAACTGGTTTTATTGCTATTTCTACTAGCAGGAACCTATGCAAGTCTCACAGATTCTGCCTTCGGGGGTTGAGTGTCGACATGTGAAAATTCACGCCCAAGTAGTAGGCTGGGGGCACACAACACAAAGTGTCGACATGTGACAATTCACACCCAAGGCGCAGGATGGGGGAGCAATACAAAAAGTTTCGACATTCAAAAATTCACGCCAAAGGCATAGGCTAGGAGTGCACAATACAAAGTTTCGACATGTGAAAATTCATGCACAAGGCACAGTTTGAGGGTGCTAAACACAAAGTGTCAACACGTGAATATTTGCGACCAAGGCGCAGGCTGGGGGTGCACAACACAAAGTGTTAACATGTGAAAATTTGTGCCCAAGGCATAGGTTGGGGATGCACAACCCAAAGTGTCGATATTCAAAAATTCATGCCTAATGCACAGGCTGATGGCACACAACACAAAGGGTCGACATGTGATAATTTGTGCCCAAGGCGCATGTTCAGGGAGCACCACACAAAGTTTTGACATGCGAAAATTCATGCCCAAGGCACAGGCTAGGGGTGCACGACACAAAGTGTTGACATGTGAAAATTCGCGTCAAGGTAAAGGTTGTAGGTGCAAAAAAAAAAGTGTCAACATGTGAAAATTCACACACAAGGCACAGGCGTGGGGGCACAACACAAATTGTCAACATGTGTAAATTTGTGCCCAAGGCACAGGCTGGGGGCACACAACACAAAGTGTCGATAGGAAAAAATTCATGCCCAAGGCGCAGGCTGGGGATGCACAGCACAAAGTGTCGACATGCAAAAATTCGTGCCCATGGTTCAAGCTGGGTGCACACAACACAGAGTGTCAACATGTGATAATTTGTGCCCAAGACATAGGCTAGAGGCACACAACACAAAGTGTCGATATGTGCAAATTCGTGCCCAAGGAACAGGTGGGGGCGCACAACACAAAGTATCGACATGTGAAAATTCACGCCTAAGGTGCAGGCTGATGGCGTATAACACAAAGTGTCGACATGCAAAAATTAGCGCCCAAGGTGTAGGCTGGGGGTGCACAACACAAATTGTTGACATGTGAAAATTTGTGCCCAAGGCGTAGGCTTGGGCACACAACACAAAGTGTCAACATGTGAAAATTCACGCCCAAGGCACAGCCTGGGGGTGCATAACAAAAAGTGTCGACATGTGAAAATTTGTGCCCAAGGCATAGGTTGGGAGCACACAACACAAAGTTTCGACATGAAAAAATTCATGCCCAAGGCACAAGCTGGGGGTACACAACACAAAGTGTCAACATGTAAAAATTTACACCCAAGGCACAAGCTGGGGGTGCACAACACAAAGTGTCGGCATGTGAAAATTTGCGCCCAAGTCACAGGATGGGGGCACACAACACAAAGTGTCAACATTCGAAAATTTGTGCCTGAGGCATAGGCTGGGGGCGCACAACATAAAGTGTCGACATGTAAAAAATTGTGCCCAAGGCACTGGATGGGGGTGCACAACACAAACTGTCAATATGTGAAAATTCACACCCAAGGTGCAGTCTGGGGGTGCACAACACAAAGTGTCGACATGTGAAATTCATGCCCAAGTCACAGGCTGGGCACACATAACACAAAGTGTTGACATGTAGAAATTCATGCCCAAGGAACAGGTTGGGGGCACACAACACAAAATGTTGGCATGAAAAATTTTGCGCCCAAGGTACAGGCTGGGGTCGCAAAACAAAAAGTGTCAACATGAAAAAATTTGTGCCCAAGGCACAGGATGGGGGCGCAAAACCCAAAGTGTCGACATGTGAAAATTTGTGCCTAAGACGTAGGCTGGGGGTGCACAACACAAAGTGTCGACATGTGAAAATTCACACCCAAGGTGCAGGCTGGGGATGCACAACAAAAATTGTCAACATGTGAAAATTCATGGCCAATGCACAGGCTGGGGGGACACAACAGAAAGTGTCGACATGTGAAAATTCATGCCCAAGGCGCAAGCTGGGGTGCACAACACAAATTGTTGACATGTAAGAATTCGCACCCAAGGTATAGGCTGGGGGTGCACAACACAAAGTGTCGACATGTTAAAATTTACGCCCAAGGTGCAAGGTTGGGGCACACAACACAAAGTGTCGACATGTGAAAATTTGTGCCCATGGTGCAAGCTGGGTGCGCACAACACAGAGTGTCAACATGTGATAATTTGTGCCCAAGGCACAGGATGCGGGCGTACAACACAAAGTGTCGATATGCGAAAATTCGTGCCCAAGGCACAGGTTGGGGGTGCACAGCTCAAAGTGTCAACATGCGAAAATTCATGCCTAAGGTGCAGGCTAATGGCGCATAATACAAAGTGTCGACATGCAAAAATTAGCACCCAAGGTGCAGGTTGGGGGTGCACAAAACAAAGTCTTGACATGTGAAAATTCGTGCCCAAGGCGTAGGCTTGGGTGCGCAACACAAAGTGTTGACATCTGAAAATTCACGCTTAAGGCGCAGCCTGGGGGTGCATAGAAAAAAGTGTCGACATGTGAAAATTCGTGCCCAAGGCATAGGCTAGGGGTGCACAACACAAAGCTTTGACATGTAAAAATTCACGCCCAAGGGACAAGCTGGGGGTGCACAACACAATGTGTCAACATGTAAAAATTTACACCCAAGGCACAGGCTGGGGGTGCACAACACAAAGTGTCGGCATGCAAAGATTCACACCCAAGGCACAGGCTGGGGGCACAAAACACAGTGTCAACATTCGAAAATTTGTGCTTGAGGCATAGGATGGGGGCGCAAAACATAAAGTGTCGACATGCAAAAATTCGTGCCCAAGGTGCTAGATGGGGGTGCACAACACAAAGTGTCAATATGCGAAAATTCACGCCCAAGGTGCAGGCTGGGGTCACACAACACAAAGTTTCGACATGTGAAAATTCATGCCCAAGTCGCAGGCTGGGGGCACACAACACAAAGTGTTGACATGCAAAAATTCGTGCCCAAAGAATAGTCTGGGGGCGTATAACACAAAGTGTAGACATGAAAAAATTCGCGCCCAAGGTACAGGCTAGGGGCACAAAACAAAAAGTGTCAACATGAAAAAATTTGTGCCCAAGGCACATGCTAGGGGCGCAGAACCCAAAGTGTCGACATGTGAAAATTTGTGCCCAAGATGCAGGCTAGGGGAGCACAACACAAAGTGTCGTCGTTTGAAAATTCACACCCAAGGTGTAGGCTGGCGACACACAACACAAAATGTCAAGATGTGAAAATTCACGCCCAATGCACAGGCTGGGGGGACACAACACAAAGTGTCGACATGTGAAAATTCATTCCCAAGGTGCAGGTTGGGGGTGCACAACACAAATTGTCGACAGCAAAAATTCACACCCGAGGCGCAGGATGGGGACACACAGCACAAAGTGTCGACATGCAAAAATTCAAGCCCAAGGCATAGTGTTGGGGCACACAACACAAAGTGTCGACATGTGAAAAATTGTGCCCATGGTGCAAGCTGGGTGCGCACAACACAAAGTGTCAACATGTGATAATTTGTGCCCAAGGCACAGGTTGGGGGTGCACAACACAAAGTTTCAATATGTGAAAATTTGTGCTGAAGGCGCAGGCTGGGCTCACACAACATAAAGTTTCGACATGCGAAAAATTGTTCCCAAGGCACAGGCTGGGGGTGCACAACATAAAGTGTTGACATGTGAAAATTTGCACCCAAGGCCATTTCTAAGGGGACACAACACAAAGTTTTGACATGCAAAAATTCATGCCCAAGGCGCAGGCTGGGGGTGCACGACACAAAGTGTCGACATGTGAAAATTTGTGCCCAAGGCATAGGCTGGGGGTGCAAAACACAAAGTGTCAACATACGAAAATTCACGCCCATGGAACAGGCTTGGGGCAGACAAAACAAAGTGTGAACATGTAAAAATTTGTGCCTAAGGCGCAGGCTAGGGGAGCACAACACAAAGTGTTGACATGTAAAAATTAGTGCTCAAGGTGCAGGATGGGGGCACACAACACAAAGTGTCGACATACAAAAATTTACACCCAAGGCGCGGGGTTCGGGTGCACAATAGAAAATGTCAACATTTAAAAATTTGTGCCCAAGGTGCAGGCTGGGGGCGCATAACACAAAGTGTCGACATGAAAAAATTCACACCCAAGGCACAGTCTTGGGTGCACAACACGAAGTGTCGACATGCAAAAATTCGTACGCAAAGCTCTGGCTGGGGGCACATAACACAAAGTTTCGACATGCAAAAATTCATGCCCAAGGCACAGTCTGGGGGCGCACAACACAAAGTGTCAACATGCAAAAATTTGTGCTAAGGAGCAGGCTAGGGGCACACAACACAAAGTGTCGACATGTGAAAATTTGCGCGCAAGGCACAGGCTTGGGGCACACAACAGAAAGTGTCAAAATCCAAAAAGTTACACCTAAGGCACAGGCTGGGGGTGCATAAAACAAACTGTCGACATGACAAAATTCATGCCCAAGGTGCTGGATGGGGGTGCACAACTCAAGGTGTAAATATGTGAAAATTCATGCCCAAGGTGTAGGCTGAGGGCGCACAACACAAAGTTTAGACATGTGAAAATTCACGCGCAATTCGTAGGCTGGGGGCACACAACACAAAGTGTCGACATGCGAAAATTTATGCCCAAGGCGTAGTATGGTTGTGCACAACACAAAGTGTCGACATTCAAAAATTCGCACCCAAGGCATAGGTTAGGGGTACACAATACAAAATGTCGACATGTGAAAAAATTTTCCCAAGGCATAGGTTGGGGTGCACAACACAAAGTGTCAAGATTGAAAAATTCACACCTAATGCGCAGGCTGATGGCGCACAACACAAAGTGTCGACATGTGAAAACTTGCACCCAAGGCGAATGATGAGGGCGCACCACACAAAGTTTTGACATGCAAAAATTTACGCCCAAGGCGCAGGCTGGGGGTGCAGGACACAAAGTGTTGACATGTGATAATCCACACCCAAGGCATAGGCTAGGATTGCAAAATATCAACATGCAAAAATTCATGCATAAGGCACAGGCTGGGGGTGCACAACACAAAGTGTCAACATGTAAAAATTTGTGCCCAAGGCACAGGCTGGGGGCACACAACACAAAGTGTTGACATGTGAAAATTCGTGCCCAAGGTGCAGGCTGGGGGTGTACAAGACAAAGTGTCGACATACAAAAATTCACACACAAGGTGCAGGCTGGGGGCGCAAAACACAAAGTTTTGACATACAAAAATTCACGCCCAAGGTGCAGGCTGGTGGCACAGAACAAAAAGTGTCGACATGCAAAAATTCATGCCCAAGGCGTAGGCTGGGGGTGCACAACACAAAGTGTCGACATACAAAAATTCACACCCAAGGTGCAATCTTGGGCGCACAACACAAAGTGTCGACATGTGAAAATTCGTACCCAAGCTGCAGGCTAGGGGCGCATAACACAGAGTGTCGACATGTGAAAATTCATGCCCAAGGCATAGGCTGGGGGTGCACAACACAAAGTTTCGACATGTGAAAATTCGTTCCCAGGGCACAGTCTTGGGGCCCACGACACAAAGTGTCAACATTCAAAAATTTGTGCCCAAGGCACAGGCTGGGGGCGTACAACACAAAGTGTCAATATGTGAAAATTCGTGCCCAAGGCACAGGCTGGGGGCACACAACACAAAGTGTCAACATGCGAAAATTTGTGCACGAGGCATACATTGGGGGCGCACAGCACAAATTTTCGACATGCAAAAATTCGTGCCCAAGGCGCTGGATGGGGGTGCACAACACAAAGTGTCAATATGTGAAAATTCACGCCCAAGGTGCAGGCTGGAGGAGCAGAACACAAAGTGTCGACATGTGAAAATTCATGCCCACATCGCAGTCTGGGGGTAAACAACACAAAGTGTTGACATGTGAAAATTTGTGCCCAAGGAACAGTTTGCGGGTGAATAACACAAAGTGTCAACATGCAAAAATTCACGCCAAAGGTAAATGCTGGGGGCACAAAACAAAAATTTTCAACATGAAAAAATTGGGTCCCAAGGCACAGGCTAGGGGCGCACAACCCAAAGTGTCGACATGTGAAAATTTGTTCCCGAGGCACAGGCTAGGGGTGCACAACACAAAGTGTCAACATGTAAAAATTCACACCCAAGGCACAGGCTGGGGACGCATAACACAAAGTGTCAACATGTGAAAATTCATGCCCAATGCGCAGGCTGGGGGCACACAACACAAAGTTTCAACATGCAAAAATTCATGCCCAAGGCGCAGGCTGGGGGTGCATAACACAAAGTTTTGACATTTGAAAATTCGTGCCTAAGGAAGAGGCTGGGGGTTCACAACACAAAGTATCAACATGCAAAAAATTTCACCCAAGGCGCAGGATGGGGGCACACAACACATAGTGTTGACATGTGAAAATTCGTGCCCAAGGCGTAGGCTGGGGGCACACAACACAAATTATCGACATGTGAAAATTCACGCCCAAGGCGCTGGTTGGTGGTGCATAACACAAATTGTCGACATGTAAAAATTTGCAAACAAGGTGCTGGCTGGCGGTGCACAACACAAAGTGTCAACGTGCAAAAATTCATGACCAAGGCGTAGTCTTGGGTGCAAAAAACAAAGTGTTGACATTCAAAAATTTGTGCCCAAGGTGTAGGCTAAGGGTGCATAACACAAAGTGTCGACATGAGAAAATTCACACCCAAGGCATAAGCTGGGGGTGCACAACACAAATTTTTGACATGTGAAAATTTATGCCCAAGGCACAGTCTAGGGGCACACAACAGAAAGTGTCAACATGCAAAAATTTGTGCCTAAGGCGCAGGTTGGGGGTGCACAACACAAAGTGTCGACATCTGAAAATTCATGCTGATGGCACAGCCTAGGGGCACACAACCCAAAGTGTCAACATGCTAAATTTCATGCCTTAGGCATTGGATGGGGGTGCACAACACAAAGTGTCAATATGTCAAAATTCATGCCCAAGGTGCAGGCTGGGGGTGGACAACACAAAGTGTCGACATGTGAAAATTCACGCCAAAGTCACAATATGGGGGCACATAACACAAAGTGTCGAGATGTGAAAATTTGAGCCCAAGGCACAGGATGGCGGTGCACAACACAAAGTGTCGGCATGTAAAAATTCACACCCAAGGCATAGGCTAGGGGCACACAACATAAAGTTTCGACATGTGAAAATTTATGCCCAAGGCACAGGCTGGGGGTGCACAACAAAATGTGTCGACATGTGAAAATTCACGCCTAACGTGCAGGCTACGGGCGCACAACACAAAGTGTCGACATGTAAAAATTTGTGCCCAAGGCACAAGCTGGGGGTGCACAACACAAAGTGTCGACATGTGAAAATTCACGCCCAAGGCACAGGCTTGTGTGCACAACACAAAGTGTCGACATGTGAAATTTTGCACCTAAGGTGCAGGATGGGGGAGCATAACACAAAGTGTCGAAATGTGAAAATTTTTGCCCAAGTCCTAGGATAGGGGTGCACAACACAAAGTTTTGACATGAAAAAATTCACACCCAAGGCATAGGCTGGGCGCGTGCAACACAAAGTGTCAACTTGCAAAAATGTGCACCCGAGGCTCAAGCTGGGGGCACACAACACAAAGTGTCGACATGTGAAAATTCACGCCCAAGGCACAGGCTGGGGGCACACAACACAAAGTGTAAACATGTGAAAATTTGTGCCCAAGGCATAGGCTGGGGGTACACAACACAAAGTGTCAACATGTAAAAATTCATGCCCAAGGCGCTGGATGGGTGTGCACAACACAAAGTGTCAATATGTGAAAATTCACGCCCAAGGTACAGGCTGGGGGTGCATAACACAAAGTGTCGTTATGTGAAAATTCACTCGCAAGTCACAGGCTGGGGGCACACAACACAAAGTGTCGACATGTGAAAATTTGTGCCCAAGGCGCAGGTTAGGAGAGCACAACACAAAGTGTCGACATGCGAAAATTCATGCCCAAGGCATAGGCTAGGGGTGCACAACACAAAGTGTCGACATGCAAATTTTTTTGCCCAAGACGCAGGTTGGGGGCGCACAACACAAAGTGTCGACATGTGAAAATTTTTGCCCAAGGCACGTAGGCTGGGGGCACGCAACACAATGTGTCGACATGCGAAAATTCACACCCAAGACGTAGGATGGGGGTGCAGGCTAGGGGTGCACAACACAAAGTGTCAACATGTGAAAATTTGTGCGCAAGGCGCATGTTGAGGGCACACAACAAAAAGTGCTGACATGTAAAATTTCAAGCCCAAGGCCCAGGCTGGCGGCACACAACACAAAGTGTCGACATGCAAAAATTTGTACACAAGGTAGAGGTTGGGGGTGCAAAACACAAAGTGTCGACATTCAAAAATTCACACCCCTAGATGCAAATCAGGTTTCTAATTTGTTGTTTCAGGCATCTAGTGTGATTGCACAACATTGAAACCTCTCTCCAAGTGTGGGACTTTTAAAATGAGAGAGGAATCTCCAGATTAGAGGCTCGTTCCTTAAAATCCTCTGATCAAATCTATTATTTTCACAATTGCAGAGGTTTGAATCCTAATCCTACTCTAAATTCCAAGGAGACATAGATAAAAAGTGTAAAAATTGAAACTAAACTAATAGGTGATACACCAAAGGACTGGTGAACACTTTTTGTTCATGCAAATTGACACAATTTCATAAAATTCAACATGAAACATCATACATAGGCTTATAATATGTAATTAGAGGTCTGAAATGAAGCAAGACAATACAAACAAAGGATTGAAAATTGATCACAGAGTCTGCACTGTCATTTTTCACTGTCAAAATCCTTGCATTTGCAATATCAAAGAGGTAGAAACCTATTACAATCATGAAGAAGGTCTGATACTTGAAAAAATCACTTGTTGAAGGTGAAAGAAGAAGCTTGCTATCCAAAAAAATGTTCAAACCCCAAAAAAATGAGCCAAATCTGGCTTTTACAATGCATGGGTCGAGCCCAGGAGAGAGAAAATGTGTAGAAAAGGTGGAAGCCATTCCCCATTGAATGAAGATGCATTAAAACAACATGGGCATCCTTACAGACCCATGCCCTAACATTTTTGGCCATGCTGAAGAAGAATGCGACCCATTTTGCATTAAAACTGGTTGTTGAAATGTCATTTCTAGCCATTACCACGTGCCAGAGGTGTTTCTTGATTGTCTCTCTCCAAACTCAACCAAAATGCAAAAATGACCCCAGAATCATGTAGAGAATTTCACCATCTTTCCATTGATATAAAGATCGTGAAAATATGAGCTCTGGATCGAAAGATATGGTGATTTGAAGTTTTAGGGAAAAACAGGGTCAAATCGGGTCGCTTTGATATTTTTCGACTGGACACGTGGCGAGTTCTGATTGGCTGCGGGCCTTCTAGGGGAAAATTTCCCGCAAAAAATCCGCTGAGCCATAACTTAAAAAATATGAGGAGTTAGGAGGAAAACTTTACCTTTCTGGAAAGCTGAGAGAGTTCTCTATCCAATGGTGCCATTTTCAAAAGGTTTTGAGTGCCTGAAAAGCAAAATTTTGTGACTGAGGCACAAGAGAGGGAAGAATGAGAGGAGTTAGCCACAAAATGAGCAGGGGGCACACTTTGGATAACAATTTTGGTGACTCAGAGGGGTCATCTGACTACTGGATGAAGTTACCAGTTGCCTAAAGCATCCATTGGGCATGGAGTCATGAATTCTAGCCTACAAACTGATATGAACTTCGAAAACCTCCTCTCTAAGCCACTTGGAAACCCACTGAAATGGACTGTGCAAGAGCAAAACCAGCACCACAAAACTATGTACAAAACTAAAGGGTCATACATGCTCCAAAATGGAACATGCAGAGTGTGCACAAGCACTTGTTTTACTGAAATCAAAACTACCTATTCTATTCTAACTGGAAGAAAAGTAAGCTAAAGAAACCCTGTAACTGGTTGTGCAAAATAGCTTCCTTTCTTCAAAATTGGCAACCATGCAACTGATTTGGCATTGAACATGGCTGATTGGATGAATGGAAAATCAACAAGAAGCTAGTCTTCCACCCAAATCATCAAGGTATCAGGTGAAGGCAAATTCAATACCTCTTTTAGTTGTTCTGCATTTGGATTGGAGAGGTATGACAGTTGATCCTTGGTTCTTTGTAGCTCATCCTCACGCTTAGGAGCAAGCATGACTGGTTGTGACTTCTCCTTTGGTTCCAATGAAGCTAGATACATGATTGGGCAAGGTATGGTCCTTTGAGTATACCCATTGCCCTGATTTTTAACTCCAAGAATGGAGTTCTCTTGTAAATCCTTTTGAATGGATGGTGCAGAAGTAAAGGTAGAACCTTTTTGCCCTTTCTCTTCCTCTAATGAAGGACATGAAAGATTAAAATCTTCTAATCTTGGTTCAAAAGAGTTGCTATAAGATGCAGGCTACTGCAAATGGGTGCTCTCCTTCATGACAGTAGGCTCAGGTGTTTGGAACGTGGACAATGAAAGAGAGAATGGTAGGAACTCAACTAGTTCTTCTTCATCAAAACAGTCCTCCAAATCTGACAGATAAACTACCACATTGTTGTCCTACTGTAAATGCTCAACTTCCTCCATGGTATCCTCTTGATCTGTAACTTGATCATCATGGTTTCTTTCATCCTCCAACATTGAGTTTGAGAGATCAAACTCTTCTTTAGCACTAGAACTTGAGAGAGATGAAGTAGAAAGAAGAATTGAAGGTTCTCTTGTAGCCTGCTTTGCGCTCAAAGACCTTGGATATGCAATTTTCTCCTCCACAACTAGAATGTGCTCCTCTTCTTTTGGATTTGAAGCAGCTTCTCCCTCTTCTACTACTTGAAGACAATCTTGTTCTTGATAGAACTCTTCCTCTAGCATGAAGTTTGTTAAGTAAAACTCTTCAATCTACTGCTCTAGAGGACAAGTTGGGACTGTAGGATCTTCTTTAGAGCTTTCTTCCTCCATGGCTGATTGTGTAACTTGAATTGAATCAGCATTCTCTTCAAATAGAATGCTAACATGGACACTACTTTCTGAGCAAATTGATTGTTGATCTGCTTCTTCATTTTGCTCTTCTCTTGCTGTAGCAAATTCAGTCCTAACCACCACTTGTTTTCCAACTCCAACCTCTTCTAAAGGCTTAACCATCAAGGGGATCTTTGTCATCCCAAATTTAAGAGCCCAACTCTTGAGACTTCGAATTTCTTCATCCTTGTTTGGATTTTCTTTTTGCTTTTGTTTTCCTTGACTAGAATTCTGATTTTTATCCTCCCAACATGGATTTGGGAATGCAAGAGGAGAAGTGGATTGTAACTCAAATGGCTCGGAAATTTTTTGTGGTGGTGGAGGAGGTACAAACTCTTGTTTCTTTGGAGGAGAGGGTATTTTTGTTAGCTTTTGTGGAGGGGATGACTGTTTGGAAGGAAAGAGGAAGGAAGAATTGAGATGTGGTGGAATACTAGGGAATGGAGAAATGGAATTAACTGCTGGGGCAGCATTGACTGGATTTAGAATTTGAAATTCCAAATGAGATGATGCTACTTGAGTAATGGGAAGAGAAAAACCAGATGATGGTGTAGAACTTACCCATTGACAAGGTTATTCAACACCAAGTGTATAGGCCTCTATTTCTGCTGTTCATTGTGCAAGTTGGGGCAGCATCTTCATCATGAAGTCCAGCTTCTCCTGAGGGCTGAAGTGTCTTGGAAAAGGGCCTCCCATGGACAACGAGTCCTGCAACCAATTCTGAAAGCTTTCATTTGTGCTGTTGCTGTTGATTGCACCATCTTTGCCTCCATCTTTTGGATTTTTTCCACAAAATCTACATCTTCCATTTGATTGTCTTCATTGCATGCGTACCCTTGTTATTGATGTGCTTCAAAACCAAACTGACTTTGGCACTACTGCTCATATGGGTAGATATGCTAATTTTGAATTTGATCAAAACGCTGATTTGGAGGATTTGTAAAACATGTTGGAGGTGTGATATACTGCTGTTGTAAATGTGAATTCCATGATGGAAATGAAGTCATGATTGCACAATTTCATGGAATGGAAAAGAATGAAAATGATGGAAAGAAGAATGGATGGAAATGAATGGAAAATAGGTCTGCAACTTAGAGAATGAGTTTTTTAATAGAAGGAGTCGCCAGATGTGCTTTTGAAAGTGCCTCCAAAAGGCTGAATCTTTAACAGGAACACACCAACTTGTCAAAGATAAAGTGAAAGACCTCTAAGGTACCACCGGGCATGCCAAAACTATTGTTGCAAATCAGCAGCACCCCTGGATGTAAATTAGGTTTCTAAGTTGATGTTTCAGGCATCCAGTGTGATTGCACAACATTGAAACCTCTCTCCAAGTGTGGGACTTGTAAAATGATAGAGGAATCTCTAGATTAGAGGCTAGTTCCTCAAAATCCTCTTATCAGATCTATTATTTGCATAATTGCAGAGGTTTGAATCATAATCCTACTCTAAATTCCAAGGAGACAGAGATAGAAAGTGAAAAAATTGAAACTAAACTAATAGGTGATACACCAAAGGAGTGGTGAACACTTCTTGTTCATGCAAATTGACACAATTTCATAAAATGCAACATGAAACATCATACACAGGCTGATAAGAAGCAATTAGAGGTCTGAAATGAAGCAAGACAATATAAACAAAGGACTGAAAATTGATCACAGAGTCTGCACTGTCATTTTTCACTGTCAAAAACCTTGCATTTGCAACATCAAAAAGGAAGAAACCTGTTACAATCATGAAGAAGGTCTGATACTTGCAAAAATCACTTGTTTAAGGTGAAAGAAGAAGCTTTCTATCCAAAAAAATGTTCAACCCCCAAAAAAACGAGCCAAATCTAGCTTTTACAATGCATGGGTCAAGCCCAGGAGAGAGAAAACATGTAAAAAATGTGGAAGCCATTCCCCATTGAATGAAGATTCATTAAAACAACATGGGCATCCTTACAGACCCATGCCCTGACATTTTTGGCCATGCTGAAGAAGAAAGCTACCCATTTTGCATTAAAATTGGTTGTTGAAATGTCATTTTTGGCCATTACCACATGCTAGAGGTGTTTCTTGATTTTCTCTCTCCAAACTCAACTAAAATGCAAAATTGACCTTGGAATCATGTAGAGAATTTCACTATATTTCCATTAATATAAAGAATGTGAAAATATAAGCTTTGGATCAAAAGATATGGCGATTTGAAATTTTAGGGTAAAACAAGACCAAATCGGGTCGCTTTGATATTTTTGGCTTGGACACGTGGCGAGTTATGATTGGCGGCAGGCCTTCTAGGGGAAAATTTCCCAAAAAAACTCCTCCGAGCCATAACTTAAAAAATATGAGGAGTTAGGAGGAAAACTTTACCTTTCTGGAAAGCTGAGAGAGAGCTCGATCCAATGGTGCCATTTTCAGAACGTTTTGAGTGCCTGAAAAGTAAAAGTTTGTGACTAAGGCACAAGAGAGGGAATAATGAGAGGAGTTAGCCACAAAATGAGAAGGGGGCACATTTTGGATAACAGGGTGCAAGACACAAAGTGTCAACATGTGAAAATTCATGCCTAAGGCACATGCTGGGGGAGGAAAACACAAAGTGTCAACATGCAAAAATTTGCGCCCAAAGCACAGGCTAGGGGAGCACAACATAAAGTGTCAACATGTGAAAATTCGTGCCCAAGGCGCAGACTAGAGGTGCACAACACAAAGTGTCGACATGTGAAAATTCACACCTAAGGCACATGCTGTGGGAGCACACTACAAAGTGTCGACATGAAAAAATTCGCACCCAAGGCGCAGGCTGGGGGAGCATAACACAAAGTGTCAAAATGTGAAAATTCGTGCCCAAGGCACAGGCTTGGATGCACAACACAAAGTGTTGACATGTGAAATTTCACACCCAAGGCACAGGCTGGGGGCGCATAATACACATGCGAAAATTCATGCCAAAGCCATAGGCTGGGGGTGCACAACACAAAGTTTCAACATGCGAAAATTCACACCCAAGGCATAGGCTGGGGGTGCACAACACAAAGTGTCAACATGCAAAAATTTGTGTCCAAGGCATAGGCTGGGAGCGCACAACACAAAGTTTTGACATGTGAAAATTCACACCCAAGGCATAGGCTGGGGGCAGACAACACAAAGTGTCAACACGTGAAAATTTGAGCCCAAGGCATAGGCTGGGGGTGCACAACAAAAAGTGTCGACATGCAAAAATTCGTGCCCAAGGCGCTAGACGGGGGTGCACAACACAAAGTGTCAATATGCAAAAATTCACACCCAAGGTACAGGATGGGGGTGCACAACACAAAGTGTCGATATGTGAAAATTCACACCCAAGTCGCAATCTGGGGCCACACAACACAAAGTATCGACACGTGAAAATTCGTGCCAAAGGCGAAGGCTAGGTGCGCATAACACAAAGTGTCGACAAGATAAAATTCACGCCCAAGGCATAGGCTGGAGGTGCACAACACAAAGTGTCGACATGCGAAAATTTTTGCCCAAGATGCAGTCTGGGGGTGCACAACGTAAAGTGTCGACATGTGAAAATTTGTGCCCAAGGCGCAGGCTGGGGGCACAAAACACAAAGTGTCGACATGCGAAAATTCACGCCCAAGAAGCAGGATTGGGGCACAGAACACAAAGTTTCGAAATGCAAAAATTGACGCCCAAGATGCAGGCTGGGGGCACACAGCACAAAGTGTCGACATGTAAAAATTTTTGCCCAAGGCCTATGCTGAGGGCACACAACACAAAGTGTTGACATGTGAAAATTCGCGCCCAAGGTGAAGGCTGGGGTTGCACAACAGAAAGTGTCGACATGTGAAAATTTGTGCCCAAGGCGCAAGCTGGGGGCACACAACACAAAGTGTCGACATGCGAAAATTCACGCCCAAGAAGCAGGATTGGGGCACAGAACACAAAGTTTCGAAATGCAAAAATTGACGCCCAAGATGCAGGCTAGGGGCACACAGCACAAAGTGTCGACATGTAAAAATTTGTGCCCAAGGCCTATGCTGAGGGCGCACAACACAAAGTGTTGACATGTGAAAATTCGCGCCCAAGGCGAAGGCTGGGGTTGCACAACAGAAAGTGTTGACATGTGAAAATTCACACCGAAGGCAGAAGTTGGGGGTGTAAAACACAAAGTGTCGACATTCGAAAATTCACACCCAAGGCACAGGCTGGGGACACACAACACAAAGTGTCAACATGTAAAAATTTGTGCCACAGGTGCAGGCTAGGAGTGCACAACATAAAGTGTTGACATGTAAAAATTCATGCTGAAGGCGCAGGCTGGGGGTGCACAACACAAAGTGTCGAAAAGCAAAAATTCACACCCAAGGCGAAGGCTGGGGGCGAACAACACAAAGTTTCGACATGCGAAAATTCAATCCCAAGGTGCAGGCTGGGGGCGCACAACACAAAGTGTTGACATTTGAAAATTCGCACCCAAGGCGCAGGCTTGGACACATAACACAAAGTGTCGCCATGCAAAAATTTGTGCCCAAGGCGCAAGCTAGGGGCGCATAACACAAAGTGTCGAGATGTGAAAATTCGTGCCCAAGGCATAGGCTGGGGGCGCACAACACAAACTTTCGACATACGAAAATTCGCACCCAAGGCACAGCATAGGGGCACACAACACAAAGTGTCAACATGAAAAAATCTTCACCCAAGATGCAGGCTGGGGGCACACAACACAAAGTTTTGACATTCGAAAATTTGCGCCCAAGGCAAAGGCTTGGGGCACACAACACAATATGTCATCATATGAAAATTTGCACCCAAGGCATAGGTTGCGGGTGCACAACACAAAGTTTTAACATGAAAAAATTTTTGCCCAAGGCGCTGGATGGGTGTGCACAACACAAAGTATCAACATGCAAAAATTCACGCCCAATGTGCAGGCTGGGCGGCAAAAACAAAAAGTGTTGACATGTGAAAATTCACGGCCAAGTCACAGGCTGGGGGCACACAACATATAGTGTTGACATGCAAAAATTCACTCCCAAGGCGCAGGCTGGGGGCGCACAACACAAAGTGTAGACATGTGAAAATTCACGCCCAAGGAATAGGATGGGCGTGCACAACACAAAGTGTTGACATGCAAAAATATGTGCCCAAGGCACAAGCTGGGGGCACAAAACACAAAGTGTCAACATGTGAAAATTTGCTCCCAAGGTGTAGGATGGGGGCACACAACACAAAGTGTTGACATGTAAAAATTCATGCCCAAGGCGTATGCTAGAGGCGCACAACACAAAATGTTGACGTGCAAAAATTCACGCCCAAAGCACATGTTGGGGGCACACAACACAAAGTGTCGACATGCAAAAATTTTCACCCAAGGCGTAGGCTGGGGACATAGAACAAAAAGTGTCGACATGTGAGAAATCACACCCAAGGCATAGGCTTGGGCGCACAACAAAAAGTGTTGACATGTGAAAATTCATGCCCAAGGCACAGGCTAGAGACACACAACACAAAGTATCGACATGCAAAAATTCACACCTAAGGCATAGGGTGGGGGCACACAACACAAAGTTTTGACATGCAAAAATTCTTTCCCAACGCATAAGCTGGGGGGGCTCACAACACAAAGTGTTAACATGTGAAAATTGGTGCCCAAGGTGCAAGATGGGGGTGTACAATAGAAAGTGTCGACATGGGAAAATTCACGCCCAAGGCGCAGGCTGGGGGTGAACAACAAAAAGTTTCGACATGTGAAAATTCAAGCCCAAGGCACAGGCTGGGGGTGCACAACACAAAGTGTCGACATTCAAAACTTTGTGTGCAAGGTGCAGGCTCGGGGTGCACAACACAAAGTTTCGAAATGTTAAAATTCAAGCCCAAGGCGTAGGCATGGGTACACAACACAAAGTGTCCACATGTGAAAATTCGCACCCATGGCGCAAGCTAGGGGCGCACAACACAAAGTGTCAACATGTGAAAATTTGTGCCCAAGGTGTAGGATGGGGGCACATAACACAAAGTGTTGACATGTGAAAATTCACACCCAAGGTGCAGACTAGGGGCGTACAACACAATGTTTCGACATGCAAAAAAAATTTCCCAAGGCGCAGGCTGGGACGCACAACACAAAGTGTCGACATGCAAAAATTTGTGCCCAAGGCACAAGCTGGGGGCACACAACACAAACTGTCGAAATGCAAAAATTCATGCCCATGGGACAGGCTAGGGGTGCACAACACAAAGTGTCAACATGTGAAAATTTACGTGTTATCCAAATGTGCCCCCTACTCATTTTGTGGCTAACTCCTTTACATCTTTCCTTCTCTTGTGCCTCAGTCAGAATATTTTTTTCTAGGAACTCAAAACCTTCTAGAAATTGAACCATTGGATAGAGATCTTTCTTATTTTTCCAGAAAGGTATATTTTTCCTCCTAACTCCATTTATTTTTCAAGTTATGGCTCAGCGGAGTTTTGGTGGGAAATTTTTCCCTAGAAGGCCGCCATCCAATCAAGAGCTACCACGTGTCCAAGGGCGAAAAAACACCAAGTGACCCGAGGGAAAAAATGGTGAGAAAGGTCTCGCACCCAATCAAAACATGCCATGTGGCACCTGGAGTGGCGGAGTTTGGGGAAAATTTGAAAAATGTTCCAAAGACCAAACGGGTAAAAATTCAAACTTTTTGCCTGCCGATCCGATTTTGGCCTGTTTTTGCCCTAAAACTTCAAATCACCATAACTTTCGATCCGGAGCTCAGATTTTCATGTTCTTTATATCAATGGAAAGCTGGTGAAATTCTCTACAAGATTATATTGTCAATTTTGAATTTTGGTTCAGTTTGGAGGGAAAAAATAAAAAAATGCTTCTGGTACGCGCCCATGGACAGAACTGACGTTTCAACAACCAATTTTAATGCAAAATGGGTCACATTCTTCTCCAGCATGGTAAAAAATGTCAGGGCATGGGTTTGTAAGGACCTCCATGCTGTTTTTAATGCATTTTGGTCAATGGGGAATGGCTCCCACCATTTTTCATGTTTTCTCTCTCCTGGGCTCGACCCACGCACTGTAAAAGCCAGATTTGGCTCATTTTTCAAAGGATGAACACCTTTTTGCACAAAAAGCTTCTGTTTTCACCTTCAACAAGTGATTTTGGAATATCAGATCTTCTAGGGATTTTAATAGGTTTTTCTGCCTCTTTGGTGTTGGAATACAAGAATTTTGATGTTGAAAACCACAATGTAGGCTCTGTGAATGCTTTCAGTCCTTTGTATGTGTTGTTTGCTTCATTTCAAACACTTGATTATAGCTTATCAACCTGTGCATGATTTTTTATGTTGCAATTTCTAATTTGTGTCAATTTACATGAACAATAAATGTTCACCACTCCTTTGGTGTATCACCCTTATTAGTTTAGTTTCAATTTTTACATCTCTTATCCCTGTCTCCTTGCAATCTAGGATAAAATTAGGATCTGAACCTCATGGCCCATATGAATCAAGAATCAATCAGATCATTGAGTTGGATGAAGAAAGGAGAGCTTCTCATCAAAGGCATGTCAGGTTTAGGGAGAAATTGAAGAAGTTGTTTGATAAAAAGGTCACCCCTAGAGCTTTCAGTGTTGGAGATCTAGTTTTGCTGTGGGATAGTAGGCATGAAGACAAGGGCAAGCATGGCAAGTTTGATGCTCTATGGATGGGCCATTATGCCATTGATATCAGGATTGGAGAAAATACATTTTTTCTCAAAGATTTGGATGGGGATTTGCTGGAGCTGCCTGTTAATGGCAGACATTTAAAACATTTCTTGGATTAAATCCCCATGTGAGGTAAGCACAAGTTGTACATTTTGTATAGCCCTTGTTTTTGTTTTGTCTTTTCCTTGTTCTTGCTATTGTTGGCTTGTGGTTTGCCCTTTTGTCCTTGGCAACCTTTGTTGGTGTGGTTTTCTTGGTCCGTTTTTGGTGGAAATTCTGGTTTTGTGGGCTGCTATGCTTGTTTTGACTCCTTGCCCAATGGATTTTTGGCACTTGGTCTACGTTTTGATCTTGTGGCACTCGCTGGGAGTTTCCATCCCCAAGCAGGAGCCAATATTGGTGCAATTTATGGGTTTGCACACTTTGCTATGATTTTCCATGCTCCATTTTTGCTCCAAAACATCTTTTTTGGCTCGGGCTGGTGGTCTGTAAATCGTTTTACCCGGTCGAATGCCTTTGATATGCTCATAATGTTGTTATTCTGCCCTATATTGAAAGCAAAATCCAAGTTTCCCCTTTATTGTGCCCTAATTTTTCATTTGCACAGGCTGTGTCGTTCTTTCCCTTGCCCAAATCGAGCAAAAACTCAAAATGGAGGGAATCCAAGTCATTTGTTGCTAAAAGCCTAATCCCCGGGCCTAAATCAATGTCAAAACATGATTCACTTGATCTAAGATGGACTAAATCCGCCTTCCTTGTGAAAAAATCTGATTTTCGGGGCATCCCAGGCATTTTTTATGTTTTAACGGGTAAACGGGTGTCACTTGCCTGTCAAAATTATCTTTATGACATATTGCTAACGTGGCAGGCTCCTATTGGTCTGAGGGTGTGCAGAAGAGTGTTATAACTTGTCAATTTTTCAAATTTTGGCGAAGGGAAAATTTTGCTCTGCGGCCCCGCATTTGACTAGTGTGCCTATGTGGTATGATTTGATTGGTCAGATGGAGCGGCGGGTGGTAGAGGTCACTTAGAACTTTTCTTCATTTTTGAAAACGTTGTCAATGTTAAATTTTTCTTCGAAGGCTCGTAGCGAATGGCATGATGACATGTGGCATAGGAAGGTCAGGCGGATGGCGAAGGACTTGGGAAAATTTTGATGTCTTTTGGCTCAGGGTGTCAGGGGAAAAATTTGGCCCGCGTGCCCGTGCCCAATGGAAAGGTGACACGTGGCATGGGAGGATCAAGCGAGGCAGTGGTGGAGTTGAAATTTTTTCAAATTTTTGCTCAAAACGTCATGGAAAATTTCGACTCGAAGGCCTACGCCCAGTGGAAGTGGGCACGTGTCCAAGCAGGTCAACTGGGAAGGCGAGGACTTGGAAGAGTTTGAAAACTTTTGGCTTCAGAATATTAGAGAAACGATTCAGCCCGAAAGCCTGTGCCCAATAGGATGGTGACACACGTCCACGAGAGTCAGTATGGACAAGTGGATAGTTGGAATTTTTTTGAAGTTTTTGGCTTCAAAATGCCAAAGGAAACATTTCGACCTAGAGGCCCGCATCAAATAGCAAAATGACACGTGTGCATGGGGATGAATTGGAGGGGCGGAAGTTTTAAATTTTTTGAAGTTTTTAACTTCAAAATGCCAAAATTAAATGTTCTGCCCAAAGGCCCACGACCAGTAGGAAGGCAACACGTGTCCGAGAGGAGAAATGGGAATGGGGCCCGTAGAAAACTTTTGGGAATTTTTAACCATGGTGTAAAAGGTAAAAAATGAAGAATAGGCCCGCGTCCAATGAAAACAGGACACGTGTCCTAAATTTGGCAGAGGTTTGGAGCGTGGAGAGGAAGTTGAAAATTTTGTAAAATTTTGGCGAAAAATCTCAAGGTGAAAAATAAACTCGCGGAAAATTTGGAGGGTCGGCTCTGCATCCAATAGGACAGAGACATGTGGAACATTTCAAAAGGTAAAAAGGAAAGCTCAAGCCCGCATGAAGTTTTGATGCTCGCAGAGGAATGAGGAAAGAATTAGAAGGGTCGGCTTCGCAATGAATGGGAGACTGCCACGTGGCAGAAGCGGTAGCGGGCGTTCGGGGGCGCAGAGCATTTTGAGGAAATTTTCTTTTTCTAAAAAAAGTGGCAAAATGCATCAAATTGGCCTGTGGTTTTGGTGAAGGCCCACAGGAGGACACGTGGCGCATCCAGGGGCTCACGGGGAAAATTTTCAAAATTTTCCTGAGGTTAGAAAAAGTTCAAAAGACATTTTTTAAGGTTGGAGGCCCGATCCAATGGTGTTTGGACACGTGTCCCACCTCATCCAAAGGGAATAAGAGGTATTTTCGAGGGAATATTCAAGATTCGATCTGACACGTGGAGGGCAGAGATTTAAAGTTGATTTTAATCAATGGCAGCTGTGCATTTTTGTTTTTGGGCGCCATTGGGGCTCTAAGATGTGTGGAATCGTCATTTTTGCACTGAGTCACATGAAATTTTATATCAATCTGCATCCCTTCGGCCTTCTGAACACAATGGCACCATTCTTTTGAGCTGATTCAATGCCTTATAGTGTTTTTTGTGAAATATTCTCCTCAGCCCGTGAAAAACACGTGAAGGGTAAAAAATGAAAAGTTGCAGAGTTAAAAATGATAAAGAAAAAGGTGAAAAATGACTGCAAATGCATGCTAGCATGGTGGAATGCCAAAAATGTGTCCCTGGGATGGATAAGGATCTGAGTTCATGCAATATTTTAAAATATTTGTGCATCTCTGGCATTTGGCGAGCTGTTTCACAGTTTTATATCATTTTTCATCAAATGGATAGGGTTTTGTAACAAATTTGATCCCTTTGGCATATTCTTTGCTTGGGATGCAAGGCTCAAAGCTGGTAGAGGGTATATCATGTAGTTTGGAGGCATTTTGTAGGTCTGTTGAGAATTTTGGAGAAAGAGAGAAGAATTTTCACAGGGAAAACTGGAAGAAGTCCATTTCCTTTTGGAGAAACTACCTGAGAGCCATTTTTGATTCTAGTTTACATCAAATGTTCATCATGTTGAGTTGGTTTCAGCTGTAAAGCCATCAACAAGCTTTGAGATTGTCTAAATAACATTCCCTTGCTGATATATTTGATCAAATTCTTGGATTAACTAGTTTTATCTCTTGGCAAAGCTTGCATACACTTGTATTTTAGTATGTTTTCAATTTGTGTTTCATGCTCATGTTGTAATCTTGTGTTTGCGATCTTTATTGGTCATACATGGTCTCATTTCTTGTAGAGGGTTTGAAGGCATCTACAATCTTCCATTCAGAGGAGCATTCATTTGAGTGGAGATAAACATATTTAAATTCATCTTACCTTCCTTGTAAATTGAGGGTGTTTGTAAACTTTTGGGTGTACCTTAAGTCATGATCTAACAAGGGTTTCTAAATGCTTCATTGATATTTTGCTTCAAGCCTTTGTGGCAGGTTATCAAAGTTTGTGTGGAATAGTGCAGATTTGGGCCTCCATTTGTGCACACATCCTGGTTGAAAAAGCACTTTAAATTCATTGAAATATCTCTGTTGTTTAGGTGTTGTTATTCTTTTGCAAGGTTTCCCAAAGAAGGTGACGACTTCTAATTACTCTTGTCCCCACATCTCTCATCAGAATTTCATTTTAAACTAACTCATCCTACCTACAATACCCCTGCATCTGCATTGTGTGTCCACAAAATAATTCAATCCTTTCACAAAAATGCACAAAGTTGATCAGGGTTCTATCATGTCTTTAGTAGCTCTAGCTTTGTTTTGAAAACATTTCCATCATTTAGTAGTGACAACTCCTTTGAGTTTGGATAATGGATACTTGATCATGTTTTCACAAAGCCTCCTCCACATCATACACAAAACACAAGGATATCTCCATCTCCTTACCATACAAGGGCTGCAATATAGGTTCTCTTGCCTTCATTGATAGGCACAACCTAAAATAGTGAGGGTTAGATCAAAACCCTTATGAAGGTGTTATCCACTCCCTCAAATTTTGAATGCAAACAAGCAGATAGGTGTTCTCCCCAGCTATAAACGACATACAAACCATCTATCTATCCTTGAGTGTCTTGTGCAAGTTCATGATGCTGTTCAAGTTGTGAAGGAGATTAAATCTGGATACCAACACATTTTCCAAGGGGAAATAGGGGACAAAAAAAGGTTCCCCCTTGCAATCATATCTACCAGTTCCTCATATTACCCTCCCTAGCTCTGCAGGGGGTTTATTTGGTTATCTCCTACTCTTGTGCACTAAACCAGATCTAGCCAAGTGGCATGATCTTGATGAAGTATAAATGTTTTCACCTCTTTTCCATTTTTCCTAGGGTATATAGGGGACACAAAATGTAAACCCCATGTAAGCCCCCTTTTTGGTTATCCATATGACCTTCACCAGCTCGACAAAGAGCTTAAGTTGTTAAACCCATCTTGTGCACACTCCACCACTAGTTGCCAAGTGTTATCATCTCTCCAAGGAACAATTTTTTGTCCCTCTTGTCCATTCTTCAAAGGGGACAATAGGGGAATTTTTTTATCCCATGTGCAAACCCAAATTTAACCCAAATTAATTCACCTAAGGGTAGAACTGTTGTTATCATATTAACATGAAATCAAAATTAACTTATTTTTAAGTTAACTCCTTTACAAAATTCCTTATATCCACCATTTTTGATGCTCTAAAACAAGGAAAAAAATCCAGAATATGAAAAATATACTCCCTCACCATGAAGAATAATTTTTGCACATGACTCTCAATTTGAAAATCAAAGCATGAGATCCTTACGTGAAGCTGAACACAATTTGAGCTCATTATTTTTGCATAGTTGTCCACTTTGGCAAATTTTTTGTCATCAAAGCTTCAAGTCTAATTAATGGATGAAATCACACAGTAGAAAACCTAAAACCATATCTCTTAAAATTTCTTTTTTGATTTACAAGTGTTCCAATGGACACATCACTTTTAAAATTAAATCACGGGATCACGGTGCAGAGCCAAATCCAACAATGGTGTTTTAATTACAAACTGACACTAGTTTGAATAGTTAATAAAAATAGTAATTTCTATAAATTGACCTACTTAAAAATAGTAAGTATCTCAAAACAACAAGCTCCAATCACTCATAACATTCAGAAACAGTGTAAAATAACAAGTGAGGAAAAACAACTAATTTTCCCAAAATAACAAGTTCCGGAAAAGTAACTTGCTAAAAATAGAAACTTTCCAAAAATAGTAAAGAATCATAAATAAAGTAAATGTAAGTTTTCTAGGATATTCAGACAACATAATTTGAAAAAAATGCAAAACTTCCCAAAATAACAGCGCCTGGACCCACCTGCTAAAATTAGAAAGTTTTTATTTTTAGTGTAGAAAGTTGTTGGATACGTTTCACTCATCTCAATGATTTTTTCCATATTCACATGGTTGTAAAGTCGTTTCTCAGATAAAAAAATTAACTCTCCACAAGGATTCTAAAGCATTGGTATAATCATAATTTTATCAAGGAGAAAGACATTATATCAAGGTGTAACAAGTGCAAGTCAGTAACATTGTGTAGTAAGATTTTTTTTGAAAAGAGTCAAGAACCCCATTGACATTAAAATTCATCAAAGGATGTCATCAGTACCATAAGTAAAATGAGAAACTCCATTGAGAAATGTGAGAAACACCATGTTTTAAATCATTTTCATCTCTCTAAGAAGTAAATCAAAGTGAACTAGTCAAGTCATATGAGTACTAAAGCCATCCTGTGTGAAGAATCAATGGATCCTCCTTTATCATTAGAAGCATATGAGCATGAAGGAATATAGGCATCCTAATTCTGATTTAATTTAGGTACTTTGGAGTAGTGAATATGCTATTTTCATGTGTGGTATTATGAATGCAAGAACAAGGAATCATCCTAATTTCATTTAATGTCATAATGTTCTTAAACACTCAATCAAACACCTAGTAGTGTGGTCAATCCTCAAAGGATGAAACTTTGAAATTTAATTTCACTTCAGTTCCATCAAGATCCATTGATCATGAACCTTCAAAGAGGAGGATAATGAAAAAAGGATACAAAATGCTTCTATATTCTAGAAAGATTCAAAAGAAGGTAAGATTTATTATGAATCCCATAAATTTGATTTAATCTAAATTGGATTAAATTTAATTTTAGAGTAACTACTATAGTATATGATATTCAGGTAATTAAGTACAGTACGACTCAAGAATTAAACATTCAACAAGTTTAAAACCCTAAGCAAATATGAGAGAGAGAGATGACTTAGCTGATTTTGTGTAACTTGGGAGTGACTTGGAATGAGTATTTGCTGGATTTGGCTAGAAATAGCATCACAATGGTTCGATGAAGATTCAGAAGTAGAAAAATTACAGGAAAGAATCACCCACGGGAAAACAAGAGTGTCCTAGGTGTTAGTGAACAATCACGGTGCTAGTGTCTAATTAGATGACCAGGTTCTAAATTTGTCTGGGTCGGAAAGAATTCGCTCCAATATTCATTTTTTACCCCGAATTTGTTGTTAGGGTTCCAATCACACCTTTAACATGAGAAAAAATGTCTACCTATACATGTCCATAAACCAAATCAAACCTAATAAAAAATATGTAGAATGTGGATTCAAACTGACCTCGGAGGTCACCCGAAGAGTGAACTTACGACTTAATGTTGCACTACATCTCAAACTCCATGTATTTGTTTTTTCTTATGTATGTAACGATTCCCTAGGTTTCCCTTGTGCAAGTTGCATGATGATATCAAGATAGATGTAGAGTTTATTGAGTATGTAGAATGTGTTTGATGGAATAGAATAAAATCCCTTCCTATGTTGTGTATGCATACCAATGCAACCCTTGTCCCTTGTATGAATGTGCTAGATGTATGCCTTGTAGTTATTTTGGGCCTTTGTGCAAGATTAGGTGGTGAAAGATAATGCTTATAGTGTTTGTCCCTATTTATTTAGAATAAGTAACTAATTATATATATGATTACTTTGTTTGAATTTCATAATTGACCACTGAAAGGCTAACCCAAAATGTTAAAATAGTGACCAAGAAGTGAAAAGGACCTAAAAGAGTAAAAATAAGAAATAAGGGAAGGAAAACCCAGGAGGGATAGGAGAACCTGGGTGCTTCTGTCTAATTTTGCACTAGTGTCCAAGGTCACCAAAAGATAAATCAATTAAGTGCTGACAGAGTTGTAAGATGTGTAAGGCCAGTAAAGTGTAAAATATAGTAACCAAAATGCCTAAAGGATTTGTCAACCACTAGTTTTATTCCTTAGGAATCATGTATACGTTAGTATGCTTTGGGACCTAGAAATGTACCCAAGTGCATAAATTTTGTGTCTACATCTTCCCCTACTTTATGTTGTTGAGTGAATACCCGATAACATAAAGTAGATAGAATATTCATACCTTGTAAACCAAAGAGAAGTGTAGCTGATAACGTGAAGAGTGGACACGTAGTCATATGATTCATGAAGTGGTTGTAATGTGAAGCATGACAACTAGGAAAGGGAGGTAGACCCTAGGGGTGAATTGTATGCATAGTAGTGTGCTATTGGAGGTTGTGCTTGTAGATGTGATTTGCTTATTATTGCTTGTAATGAAGGACTTGTAAAAGAAGAGAAAAAGGGTATTCATAGTCCCATATGTGAAAAACTAGAGTAACATTTGTATAAGTAGGATTTAAGGAAAGAGTGCACCTAATGTACAAGAGAGTAAAGGATAAAGTTTTATCTTGTTTGTCTTGGAGATGTTGTTGTATGGGGTTGGGAATGATCAAATCTCAACCAAGAAAGAGTCAAGCCATGGATTTGAGTGTCCTACTACTAAGAGTGAGGTTTTTGGGTGATCTCATGCCATAAGCAAGTTTTTTGAGTGATCTCACGCCAAAGACAATTTTTTTGGATGATTCTCACGCTAAGAGTGAGTTTTTTGGTGATCTCATACCAAGAGAAGAGTATTGGGGAGAGATTTTTATTTTTCTCTCCTTCCATGACGCTTCTCAAAGTTGCTACTATAGCTTGGAATGTCCTAATTTGTAACCAAATTGTAACTGATTGTAGCCAAATTATAGCCAATTGAGTGAATATGTAATTGAAGGAAAGTTCCTAATACTTTGTATCCATATTATAGTCCACTGAAAATCGTGTTGAACTGAGGAACCATCTTATTTTTCCCCAGGACACAAACGCCCAGACGAGATGCAAGAACCCACCATTCTTGTTTGATACTGGGTACTACTATCTGCTCTTGTTTGTGATCCAAGTCTGATTCTTGTCCACTAAGTAATTGCATTCTGTTTCCAATTTTACACTATTTTGTTATGCTTGGAGCTCTGAGATGTTGGAAGGGTGATTTATTCACCCAATATATGCCCCCTCATTTAGGGTGTGTGTGATGAATTTAGGAGGATGCGGCCCAAAGCAGAGGACATAAATTTGATATGCATATCTTGGAGCAGATACTTGCATGGGGTAGGGGTTGTGCATGGTAAAAACCATGGTACATGTAAACAATGTAGGCTACAAACAAGTGTTAGCGTAAAAGAGCTAACAAGAAATATAATACAATGTAAAAAGTAACTAAGAAGACAAGAGGGATAGGGAAAATTGAGTTTGAGACATCAAACATCACTCATAATGTCACAAGAGAATCATGTCCATAGCAACCATAAGAAAATAATGATCAAGTATGACATAGGACATAACCCACAAAAAATGGTAAAAAATAGCAAAAAGTAATAGATAAGCATGGTTGTACAAAATCTTGTAAGGAAAATGCTTCACATGAAGCACTTATTAGCATGTTAGAAATATAAATAGTATGTCAAAGCATGTATATATCATAGAAGAGTAAAGTGATAGTAATAAGAAGTAGTAAATAATGTAACAATAGGACCCTAGACTTTTGATGTGTAGAGTATGAGAGTAACAAAGGTAGACATCCCTAAGATTCTTGGTGGGACTGGTAAAGAGAAATGTCGAGCATCATACATCGTGTTTGAATATGTAACGATCCTGCATTCACCTCAAGATACAAAGTGAACATGTATATGTGTATTAAAAAAGATAATGACATACTAAGAATCTAGCTAGCATACGAAACAAAGTGTAACATGGAAATAATATAATCTAACAAGAGTAAATACAACCAAAATGTTCATATGTTGTGTGAATGTGATGGTGTTTTGCAGTATGTAAGATGTGCAGATGGGAGGGGCTGCATTTCCCCCAGTAGATATACGTGACATGAGGTTCATTTAGGAATTATCCCTCAACAATCAATTATGAATAGTAGAACAAGAGTGTTTCATTGGGTAATGAAGATAAAATATGTGTACCGAAGATGTGGTAATGCTCAGAAAGATAAACATGAAGTACATAGTGTGAGAGATAGAGGGAGATTAGCTAAAATGTCATAAGTGAGGTTCATTTATGAATTGTTCCCTCAACAGTCAAGTATGAACCATAAAACAAGAGTGCATCATTGGGTGGTAAAGGTATTGCATGTGATTGAGTGTTGATGTTAGGAAAGATTTATCATGAAGCACAGAGCGTGAAGTGTAGTCAATAAGTTATGAGTAAATGATAGAGATAGCCAAGAGTGATGGAGGGGGAGTGCGATGCCCCACAAGTGTGTGAGTAAGGTTCATTTAATTCCCTCAAAAGTCATGTATGAACCTTGAGAACACAAGTGCATCATCAGGTAAGGATGGTACAATGTATGTACCAAAGATGTGATAATGCTAAAAAAGGTAGACATGAAACATGGAGTGTGAAGTGTAGTAAATAAACTATAGGTAGAAAATAGAGATATCCAATAACGATGGAGGGGGAGAAATTTTGGTGCCCTCAAAGTGTGTGAGTGATGGAGATCTATGCGATAATGGTAGAGAGACCATGCCATGGTGGCAGATGTGGAAGTGTGTCATAGGAAATTTTATGGTCATCACAATATTAGGAAGAACCAAGGGTATGACCAACATTATAATTGAAGTCAACAACATTGTTAGGATTTAAATCTAATGTGTGCAAATTCTCATTTGACATATCAAATGATTCATCAATATCGTAAGCTTCATCCAGATCCCAGTCATCGACATAGTCATTGTCTGGATCAAAAGGAATTATAATTTTAAACTTAGGAGGTTGGTGAGGGATCTCAGCTTGTGGCATGGGAATTGATTTCTCTTCCTTTAATGGTGGTTGCATATTTGTGATTGGTAACATTGTAGATGACATAATAGGAGGAGGTAATCGGGTAGGTAATTCTAAAGGTGGTATGATATTGGGTTGGATAGGTGGCTGTTGAATTATCAGAGAAGGAACATTATAAGTATGGCATGATGCTCACTAGACATAGAGGGATCATATTTGGGAACCTATTGGGGTTTGGTAATTAGAGATGAGTGTGTATCATAATATTGTGTAGCAAACAAAATAAGGCCTTGATGCTCAATTTTCTTGATTATTCATTCTAAAGCATAACAATCATTGTCACAATGTCCATTAATTCTATGATAATTGCAAAAATGGTGACCTTTGTAGTTTTTAAAATGGTAAGAAGGGTAGTAATGAGTAGGTGGAAAGGTAATTAACTGGTGATTATGGATTTATGAGAGAATATCATGTTTCCTATCATTTCGATGAAACTTGAGATGTGTTTGTTATGGTAAGACCTTGACCTCACTTGTATAAGGACATGTAGTAGAGATGAGATCATGATGAGGTGTAGAAGAACTATCATGGTCATGAGAAGCATCCTTGATATGTTGGATTTAACTATGAGGGATTGATTTGTGGCTTCCATACCATGAAATTTATCATGAAAAAAGGTGTAAAGCTTGAATTGACTCGAAAATGGATTATTTGGTTGTGTTATTAAGAATAATAGGGGGTCGAGCATTTGAGGGTTCAAGCAGGAAGGGTGTTGTGTACAGACTTGCATAAAATTAGTAGCGATGGTAGCCATGCTAGAAACCCTGGTGGGTGCATAGGATGGGTAAGAGTATTGGTCCATAAATTCAGAAGGAGAGAGGATCGGATGCATGTTTACAAGGTAGGGTTTGATCGACCGGGTTCACAAAATGATTTAATCTAAATTGAATTAAATCTAATTTCAGAGTAACTATTGTAATATATGATATTAAGCTAATTAAGTATACTATGGCTAAAGAAATAAGCATTCAATAAGTGTAAAACCCTAAGAAAATGAGAGAGAGATGATTTCATTGATTTCATGTAACCTAGGAGTGATTTTGACGGAGTATCTGCTGAATCAAGCTGGAAATAGTGTCGCAATGGCTCGATGAAGATTCAAAAGATTCTAAATATTTTTGTTTCCCAAAAGTTGTATGAGGATGAGGAACTAGAAAATATGCTGAGATTTATAGGGAATCATCCTTCTCATTTTATTCATGCGAGACTGCGCAAAGGGAAAAGTTTTCAAAATATTTCATGCAATCTTATACCTTGTTTCTATAATTCCTAAGCATTGCATTATTTACTTGAATCTATTTTTTAATTGTTTAACAATGAGTTTAACATCACCTTAGCATTGTAGCTTCTTGATTCCCATTTCTTTAGCATCTTTCATCCTTGACAACAAAGCTTCATATTTTCTCGTGTTATTTGTGTTTGAAAATTGAATTTTTATGAGAGAGGAATCACTTTAGCTTTAGGAGAAGTGAGCACTACACCTGTGCCTGAGACGAAAGTAGATAAACTTCTGTTAAACCATAGAGTCTATAATTCATTTTATTCTTCCTCCAATATGATGGGAAACTGTTCATGCTTTTCTATGGTGAGAAAGTAGTTTCCTATATCTCTTTCTTAGTAAAATATATCAGCTTGCGAGTCATCCAAATTTTTAACAACTTAATTTATATTCCTTTTGGGGAGAAGCTTCTTCATTTTACCTTTGAAAGGGATAGTAGCATATGACCATTCCATTTGTATTTCATTTCCGACATCTTGATAACAATATTTTACTTAGCAACATTTCATACGAAGCGGGCATGCCGACAACTAATATGGTTATCTTCACTCACTTGTCTCAAGAAGAAGTGACAGAAACTTGGGCATCTTTGATTTGGCCAATAATGGGAACCTCTTTGGTTTCCATGGAATAGCAGTGACCATATGTAGTGATCAAGGTAAGACCATGAACATTGAAAACCTTAGTATGAATGAAATTATCTAAAGCACTAGAGTCAATGATGCAATTATTCAATTTGTGGCCTCTGCTGAGAAAATAAAGGTAGAAGGGTTACATATTTCCTGAGGTGTATGTACTTGAAGTAAGTAGGTTTTGGGATGAAGGTGTTGATCAAGGAATACTTGTCAAAGATCACACAAGGATTTTGCGCGGGATAGAAGGCCAGGATCAAAGGCGCTAAAGGATAGGAAGGACCTGCGCATGGAAGACAAGTTCAAATTTTAGGACTTAGCCAATTTTGGGCACGAGGATCTATTTCTAGAAGATGGCGTGCGGAACACAACAACGATGCAGAAATGTGTGCGCCATGCATTGTCTATATTTGGAGAAGTGGTTCAAAGCGTCTATGCATGTAGGCAAGCCAAGAATAGAATAGACACTTCATTTGAACTATAAGAGGACTATAGATAGCACACTTGCATGTGTGGCTATGATTGTAAATGGCGTGTGGATAATAATAGCATGTGACCTATTTCTGGAGTAGTTAAGCGGTGAAGGGCAAGTCCCCACCATATATATGATGTTAGGTGCATAGTAGATAGAGGATTTTTTGGTATGTATCACAGAGAGCGGTGTATGTATGATTCTGGATGTATGAATGTGTGTATCAGATCCATACGCACCTTGGTATAGATTGACAATACTGTAAGGAGCTTCTGTATTTACTAATATATGGAAGATATTGGATGAATCTGAGTGTCATTCTACATAATTGAGTAGTGCACATTAATGGTTGAATCATAATTATTGTTTAAGCTTGTTCTTTCATAGATCTGTGGGTAGCATGCACTGTAGAATAATGGATTAGTTATGTAACTGTATGTTTCTTCCTTCATCATGTTAACATCCTATTACAACAACCCTAAAGAGGGACCTAGTACCTTTGCACGCTTCAGGTGAGTGCTCAGTTTAGGCTAAGTGATGTGCCAACGCGACTAGGGTGTTATCTTGAAAATTATAGGCTCCATCAGAAGGCAAAGGGGAAGTAGGAAAAACTTTTTTAGAATTGGATGAGGTTGGAATGTCATGTAGGTTGACCATTCTTAATGAACTAAACCAACTTATCAAATTGTTCGAGGTGAGTTGGCAAGTATTTAGACTCTAAAATTTAAAATTTGGATTTCTTAATGTGGTCAATGATATAAAAAGGGGAAATGGTGGAAATTTCAAAGGCTTTGGCCATTTTAGAAGATGTGGAGTTTTCTTTGGGATTGGAAGTAGAAGCTACATATTTAGTGGAAAAAGTTTTCTTCGAGGTGTTATGTTGTAAAGATTGTTTTCATGTGTGGAAGTGTTGAAGATTGTACACTAAAACTACTATACACTCTTCACAATTTTATCGTTGGAGTTAATTTTTGGCCTCGAAAAACATTCCCAATACCTCAGGAGACATGCTCTTCTCATATGGGTGGTATTTTGACCCATAGGTTTATGGGGTAGTTTTGGCCCATGGTTTTGGTACCCACGGTATTGTAAAAATGCTTATGCAGTTTCCTATTGGTGTGATTTTGGTGCATATGGTAGGGTATTGTACATTGTAGATGTGTGTGAGTTTAGGTGTGAATTCAAGAGAGTTTGTTGAGCATAACTCTAAACAGATATAGGTATTGTATTGAAAGAAAGATGTGGCTTGTAATAAAATCTAAGCAAGTGATTTTTAGTGGACGTATCCCAAATTGGGTAAACCACGTTAAATATTGTCTCTATGTTGTGTTCTTTTATTTTTTGTAATTTTATTGCAAATCTATAATATTTTTCTGCATATTAGTTTCTACTAATGCGATTCTATGTGGGATTATTCCACATATTTTATCCCTTATTTCATAACACAAGGGAGGTGTGGAGGACTTACCCATAGAATAAGATGTAACCTTGGTTGTAGTGGGATAGATCTTATTTTTTTACAAATTCCATGGAAGGAGGAAGGGGAGATCCTTGGTTGATAATGGTATTTTATAGATTCACTATCTAATAATTTGTAGGATTCTTATTTTGGATAGTAGTAGTAGAGGTTTATTTTTGGTATTATGAGTGAATTAACACCGTGCATGAATAGTTGTTCATATATTCCACAACTTCATCATATTCATCATATGAGGAATTTTCAAAGTAGCTAATGTCAGCATCTTTAACTTATTTAAATTATAAGATATTTCCTTGTTCTTCTCCTTCTTCCGTTTCTTCAATTTCTTCTTCATCTTCTTGGGCTTCACAAACCACATTTACCAGAGGTGATTCTAGAGAAAATTTGTGTGCAGTTTTAACAATCCTTTTTTATAGTTCTTACTATACACATTCGTATAGGGAGCACTTTGAGAGAGCCGCATCTTTAGAGAAATTAGATTGTTAGTCAACTTTTACAAAAGTGAATCAGTAGTTCAAGAACTAGAACTTTGACCTTTGTATTTTTTTGATCCCCTTCTTATCTTTCCAAACATGATAAGATCCTTCTTTACCTTCATGGAGAGGTCTTGAGATTCACCTAAGGTATATGGATAAGCTCTTCTTAGGATGAATCCAACTTCAAAAAATTTGGCATTTTTGAAGAACCACAACTGGTAATCTTCGGTGGGTCTAGAATTTTCACGAATTATTTTGATCAATTTTTTAAATTTAGCTATGAAGTCCCTCATAGCTTCCCGAGGATATTTATTCAATTGAGACTACTGAGTAAGGAGAGTGTGGGCATCTTCAATTGGTTTAAACCTCACGTCAAACTTTGTATTCATTTGATTCCATTTGGTGATAGACCTTCTTGGTAGGTCATAGAACCAATTTGTAACAACATCTTGCAAATATTTAATAAGAAATCTTACTGATACATCTTAATGTTCAACTCCCAATACACCAAATGTTGTTATGAAGGTGGAAATATGCTCATTTGAGTGTTGTTTCCCATCTCCTCTAAACTTTGGAAATTTCTTTCTTGATCCTACAGGTAGTTTTTAGATGGGAGGAGGTAGAGCTGATGGGCTTATGTTCTATCCCCATGGTACATGTGAAACCATTTATTCTTATAATTCTTCTTCTTCTAGAGGATAAATATTTAATACTAGTGCAACTAGAATTTTAGGAGGATCTTCAAGAGGAAATTTAGGGTTAAATTCAGGGAAGAAGTTTTTCCCAACTTATCTTGATGTTCAGATAAAAGAGAGTATGAAATCTACTTGTTCTTTCTCTTCAAATGCAACATCAATGCGCAGCTAAAAAATATTTTCTTTCACTTATATGCTTGTTTTTACACCCTCGGTTGATTTGGAACTTATGTAATAAGGTGTAATATTTCCACATCTTGGGCATGTTCTCCTTATATGTCCAAGATTATTGTAGAAACATGATAGTGATTTTTATTCACTTGGTGATTCGAAATGTAATCTCTCAAATTTGAGATGATATCTTCTTAGGTATCTTTGGAAAAGAGGAGATTAGGCTGCAATATTGGAGAATTTCCAAAAATGATCTTTGGTACCAAAAGAAAGGGTAAACATCAAGGTTCTTTTGGGTTTTACAAATTTTTGATTTTTTGGACTTTAGAATATATGTTTTTTAGGATTTTTTGGATTGTATAGGGTGCAAGACAACAAAATATTCCCCACGGTGGATGATAGAAAATTTTGGAAAAATATTTCGTCAAGGAAAAAATATGTGTTTCCTTAATGCTTGCAGAATTGAGTCTCTCTGCTTCAAGATGGGGTAGATCCCATTTATTGAAATATGGAAAATATATACACTATTTCTAACTCCTGGGGTTGGTCAAAAACCAGAGAAAGTGTAGAAACACCTTTGTTATGACTATACCTATATGTTAAAGAGGACAAAATTTCAAAGATGGAGAGGAGAAAATTGTGAGGAAATAGTAGGGAAATGGAAAAGGAGTTTTGTTAATGGTAGAAAAATAGATTCCATTAACCAATAACCTAAAATAGTATCTAGTTTAATTAGAGGAAACATGTAGATGTACACAATCATGAAACAACAAAAAAATTAACACAAATTTTAATTAGTAATTCTCATTCCAAGGCATAAAATTCAAATCTTTTCATCCCTTATAGTAGTTTCCATATTTCTATTTGAGTAAAAGGTGAGAGAATGGAGGAAAGCACTAGAAAGGAGAAGAAGAATAACATTATGGTATAAGAGAAGAAAAATATGATCCTTTACAATAGATAGAAGTCCTAAATATATAGCTCAAAAACCTACGACTCTTCACATTCATGCATGATTGTTTATTGATGTAGGAACATCACTCCTAAGTTCAATATACGCATGTCATGGAAAATTTTGGCATTTTAAAGTCCTTATAAGTCCCTAGTATTTATTTCATGTTGTTCTATTGTGCTCAAGTGGTCACAAATTCAAATTTGCATTTTCCCTCCTTTTTGAGAAATTTGAATTTTTGAATTTGTTGAGCCAAAATTTTAACTTTCTTGCATCGCGTAGGAGTCTAAGGGGTGATTACAAGCATGATTAGTGATGTTAGGATCAATCTGGTCTCTTAAGGAGCCTCTTCATGTTTTTTTATTAGTCATGCATCTTATAAAGCTCATTTAAGCTCTTTTTCTACAAGATGTAACCTCTATATGACCTTATTATGTGACCATAGTTGATAGTTATATGGGAAGTTTGAGAAAAAGATACATTAAACATGATTTGTAATTGTTTTCATTATGATCATTCAAATGAAAAAATAAGGAGGATCTCCAAGAAATTTTTGGGTGAAGATTGTTTGCAACTAGTTCATTAAAAGTCTACAAATATGTGCAAGAGCATTTGATGGACATTTAATATTATTTATTAAAGTGGATGAGGAATTATAAATTTGGTGAGAACTATTATTCATTGTGTTTGTTGATTTAAAATTTTATTCAATTGTCTTTCTTGTGATTAATGCTTTAGTAATGAAGGATCTACTGTAACAAACTGTGTCTCAGTATAGACAATACAATTTTCATACCATGAAGAGTTATTTCAAAAAAAGAGAAGGATATGTGTTTAAGAAGAAGACATAAGTTATGACCCAAAATTATCAGATACCTTGAAGGAGGAAGGTGTAATCATTACTTCATTTACAAACTTCAACAGTTGTCAATACCCTAATTTTCTGAGACAGTACGAGAAGA